>PJEN01001123.1:0-124378 GCA_004024605.1 Pteronura brasiliensis
GCACCCACCCTGCACCCACCCGGCCGTGGACAGAGACAGGAGAGAAGCTGTGGGCCCAGCTGCATCCATGGCCTTCATCACACCCTTCGCTAAGCGATAAGCGGAGGAACGGGAGTCAGCGCTCCCCCGAGTTCTGCGAGCTGTTCTAGCAGGTGAGAAGGTTCCAGAAGGGGCTCCTGGGGATCCCACCTGGACCCACGTCAGACAGAGGCTGTGGGTAACCTGGGGACCTGCCCCATTAGGCGGCTGCCTCTCGAGTGGGGGGAAGTCTGTGGGACGGAGCCCCTCCCGGTGGGATGGGATGCTCTGGGCAGATGGTGTGACAAGTGCGTTCAGCTGAGGACACCCCGCGGGGGCTGGAGAACTGGTCACAGTGGGGAAAAGCACCCACACGCTTGGTAACCAGAAGTGAAGTGTTCTGCAACGGGAGAGTAAGAGTAAAGGAGAAACGCGCGACTTTCCCTAGACATGTTGAAACCTGCCTTTTTAAGAGGCTGGGGTTGGGGCGCCTGGGTGGCTCAGTTAGTTCAACGACCGTCTTCGGCTCAGGTCATGGTCCCAGAGTCCTGGGATCGAGTCCTGCATGGGGCTCCCGGCTCAGCAGGGAGTCTGCTTCTCCCTCCGACCTTCCCCCTCTCATGTTCTCTCTCTCAAGTAAATAAAAATAAAATCTTAAAAAAAATAAAAGGCAGGGACTGTCAGATTGGATAAAAAAGTGAGACTAACTCTATCGCCCACAAGAAACAAACTAAAAACATAAAGACACAAACAGGTCAGAAGCCAAAGGATAGAAACGGTGCGCCATGCTGATAACTCACCAAAGGAAGCTGCGGTGGCCACAGTCACATTGAATGGACTGAGGATGGCACGCCAGGGACAACAGGGACACTGCGTAAAGTAACAAGGGGCCAAGTCACCAGACGCGCACACACCGACTAAAGGGAGACGAGATGGGGTCACGGTCGCAGGGCGCTCAGCACGCGTCACCGAGCAGCAGACAGAGGAGCAGCACAGCCGACAGAACGTGGAACACTGTCACCACACGGCCTGACCGACATTCGTCCAACGGTTCACCCAAAAGAAACAGAATGCGTGTTGTTTCCAGGTGCACAGGAAACACGCGTCAAGACCTGCGGTTCACAGGACAACGAAGCAAACTTCCGTGGGTGTGAAAGAACCGAAATCAATCAAAGAAGTTCTCTGACAAGGGAGGTGAATGAGCAACCAACAACAGAATTTCTGGAAAAACCCAAAATGTATTCAAATAAAGTCTTCTGTACTAAGCTAAAGGTCAAAGGAAAAAAATCAACAGGAACAGTAAAGCAAATTTAATCCCAAAGTAAACAGAGAGAAGACAACAATAGAGAAAAGATGTGAAGTCCATGAACTCAAACACTGCTTCTTGGAAAGAGCAACAGGATGAAAGAAATCAACACCAGGACCGAAAGAGGGGAGCCACCCAGATCTCACGGCAAAAGAGGCTAATAAGGAAGTACATAAAACACTTCATGACAGTAAATTCAGCAACTTAGTTAGATAAAACAGACAAATTCCTGGAAAGACACACATTATAGAAACTCAAAGAAATAAGTCAAATATCTATTTAAAAAATTGAACTTGCAATTTAAAAAACCTTCCCCAAAAAGAAACTTCCGGGTCCACCTGGCTGCACTGGTGAATTCTACCAAATGTTAGAGAAAAAGAACCAGTGAAACACAAACTCTTCCATAAAAGAAAAGAAACACTTTCCAGCTCTTTACTGGTAGTATTACCCTGATACGAGAACTAGAAAGACGCTACGAGAAGAGTCATATCCCAATGATCACAGAAAAGCTTCAACAAACTTGGCATGTTCTTAAAAATTTAGCAAATCCAGAGGCCCCTGGGTGGCTGAGTCATTGAGCGTCTGAGTTCAGATATGGGCTCAGGCGGTGATATCATGGAGTCTGGAGTTGGGCTCCGCACTCCGCAGGGAATCTGCCCGGAACCCTCTCTCCCTCACCTTCTGCCCCTTCCTCCCCACCCCCACATCTCCCTCTCAAATAAATCAAACTTTTTTTTTTTTAAAGATTTTATTTATTTATTCATTTGACAGAGATCACAAGCAGGCAGAGAGGCAGAGAGAGAGGGGGAAGCAGGGTCCCCACTGAGCAGAGAGCCCGATGTGGGACTCGATTCCAGGACCCTGAGATCAGGACCTGAGCCAAAGGCAGAGGCTTTAACCCACTGAGCCACCCAGGCGCCCCCAAACTTTAAAAAAAAAAAACAAATTACTGATAACATACTACGAGTAAGTGGGGTGATTCCCAAGAGTAAAACATGAAGAGAATAACGGAGCAAATCCATGGTCCCATCACAGGAAGGCATGGAGCGACACTTCTATCCCCACTTGTGACAGAAGTGCTCGATGAAGCAGAGGAGACCACTCCCCACCCTTCGGAGCGTGCCTGGGAAGAGCGATGGCCGCCAGCACAGGGCACAGGGACAGAGTGTGCGCCCCGAGACCGGTGCCCTAGCCACATTCCCGCCAACACTGTGCGGGAGCCCAGCGGACAGGCAGATGGAGAGGATGGGACACTGCCGTTGTCACAGTCATCTGTGTGAGAAAAGCCTGGAGGCCACTACAGAAAGACACGGACCGTGCCTGCAGCCCTCCGTGCTGGCTGCCTCACTCCCCAGCGGTCACTTCCCCATTCCTGCGCCGTGCTGTCCTCTGTCCTCTGCAGGTGGCAAGGTGAGCCCTGCCCCTCCACAGATGGAGGAACCTCCTCCTCTCCCTTCCAGGCCAACACCTGGTTCTAGGTGGACACCCACCCTCTCTCAAGACTCACTTGGGGCAATGCTGAGGGATGATGGAGATGGTAAGAGCTAAAACTTACTGAGTGTTCACCCTGGGCCATCCTTTAAGAGGCAGACCAGCATCATATCGCTGATAGCACAAGACAGGGCTCCGGGGTGGCTCAGCTGATCGAGCAAGCGGAGTCTTGGTTTCTGGTGGCGATCTCAGGCCCCACGTCAGGCTCTGTGCTCGGCGTGGAGTCTGCTCGTTTCCCCCTCTCCCTCTGCCCCTCCCATGCTTGTTCTCTTTCTGTCAAGTAAATATGCAAGTCTTTTAAATCAATCAATAAACCGTGTGACAATCTTTTGAGGACGGTTTACGATTTCTCTTCCCCATAAGGAAGGAGAAAGCCATCCCGAGCACACAGGCATTGGGGGGGGGGTGCCACAAACAAGACGTGGGGAAGAGGCAACTGGACGGCACAGCGGTTCAGCCCGGATGCCTGCAGACCACAGGCTCCAGAACCCTACCAGGCCCAAGATTTTTGTTTAAGAAGTGCTGAGAACAAGGGATAGAACATAAAAATTACAAGGAACAGAGAAATATGTTTAAATACCACCAGAATGATGAAATCAGCAAAATCCAGATTATGGGAAATTCTCAGGTCAAACCACCCAGTTTCCTTAACAAACAATTTATACTTGAATCCTGACCTTAGCTAGCAAACCACGTGTGAACTTTTTTAGACAGCGTGGGAAACCTGGGTGTGGGCTGTTCCGTATGAACGGTTACTGTTCGTTTAAAGCTGTGATAAAGGTATCGTGGATATAATTTTTAAAAGAATCTCATTTTGCAAGATACTTATTGAAATACGTCCAGGTGGAGTGTGATTTTGGGCGTCTGCTTCAAGGTCACCGAGTGGGGGATCCTGACATGCGAACGGCCAGGACTGGTGCCCACTGAGGCTGCGTGAGGGGCGCACTTCTAAGCTCTGGGAGACCACTTCTGGAGAGTTACTCTACAAAGAAAGATCAGACGGACGGCTGACTTTTCAAGAGGAGTGATGTGAACTAGAGACAAAAGAACGCTACCTTCCAAGTTCTGGGGGGAGAAAAAGCCAAACCAGAATTCAGTACTCAGTGGAAATACTCCTGCAGAAACTAATGTAAAATGAAAACCCCATCAGACCAATCAAACACAGAATGTGTCACCAGGCGGGCATTAACAAGGGGGCCCACCCAGCGGCACCCGCACGAGCCCCTGGGGCGGTTCGGTCTCGCAGAGAGGATAAGCACAGCAAAACAGCGATGGCTGGGGGCGGCCTGAGGTGCTGGGTCTGCCCATCGCCCCCGGGGCCTGGGCTCCCGGGCCCCGTCAGCGGGCTCAAGAAAGCCTCATCGACCGGCACGCCTACATGCACGTGCGTGGTGCGGAAAACCATGGAGCACACGGACACGTCCACCCTCAACCCAATACCCCAGCGTCGCTCCAGCCTCCTTTTGTCCGTACCTGTAACTTCTCTCTCCCACAGCGAGAAATCAGGCTCCCATTATCCTTAAAAGGTAAACTCATCTGCTCAACCCTACAGTTTCCAGAAAGCAGTTTCAGAATACTGACCCATATCAGAAGGAAAAACAAGCTTTCAGGGTAGAGACAATAGTTTATAAAAGCTAGTCTTTGGGCTTTTGGGTTTAGCACTGTGTCCAAGAGTTTCTGGGGTCAATCTTCCCTCTTAAGTGTGGCTATTTTTGCATGAACCCAATACAATCAAGGTTCGCTTGCTTCTGATGATAACACACCACAGACCCAGAATGGCGAAACCACAGTCTCAAGGAGGACACCAACATGACGGCAAAACCAACAAGGAATTTCCTTAACTCCAAAACATAAGCACAGAGAACAAACCAAAGATATATACAAGGCCCACGTGGTATTAGGTCTGTATGGGAGGGCCGGAGGCTTACAAGGACGATCTGGGGAACACGCGGTCTACAGGGAGCTCTGGAAAGCTCAGATTCCTGGGGAGGCAGTGGCCTGCGTGTGCAGAACCGTGCACATGCCCGGGAAAGACTCGACAGACACCCCACCGCTCCCCTCTGGCTGCCCCCCGGGGTGAAGGCGGGGCGGGCGCTGCAGGCCAGAGGCCCATATGCACACGGAGCCCCCGCAGAGCTGGCAGGCACACTAGACACCCACTTAAGGAAATCTCTGACCAGTCCTTAACCGACCACTAAGCGACCCAAGCAGAGACCTCAGTGGCCAAACACAACAAGGAACACAGGCTTTCTAGAATTCACTCAGGAAGCCCCGAAAAAGATGGACTAAAACAAAACAAACTCCAGCAGTAACAGTGAACACGCGAGTGAGGAGGAGTGACGTCCAGTTTTCTACAAAACCAGCGCATTATAGAGCACGCAAAAGAGCAGGAAAGCATGACCCGTACACAGGGGGAAACAGGCCAAAGAAACTGTCCGAGAGGGCCCAGACATTGCACTTAATACACAAAGACTTTAAATCGGGCATTAAAAATGTGTTGACCGGGGCGCCTGGGTAGTTCAGTGGGTTGGGCCTCTGCCTTCAGCCCGGGTCATGATCTCAGGGTCCTGGGATCGGGCCCCACATCGGGCTCTCTGCTCAGCGGGGAGCCTGCTTCCTCCTCTCTCTCTGCCTGCCTCTCTGCCCACTTGGGATCTCTGTCTGTCAAATGAATAAAATCTTAAAAAAAAAAAAAAAAAAAAGTGTTGACTGAATTAAAGGAAACAGTGTATAAAGACAACATATGAAACAATAAATAACACCTCACCAAACTAGTATCAATGTGGACAGAAAAATTACAAAAGAGAACCAAGCGGAAATCACGACATGAAATGTGGAAGTACAAGGGGAACGCTCACTAGAGGGTTCGGGATGGGGCAGGAGAACCCGCAAACCTGAAGAAGGTGGGCGGGAAGCCAGCTGCACTGCGGAAGGTCATCCACCGCCAGGCCCAACAGCCGGGCAGCACCCGCGGGCCCACGCTCCCCTCGCCTGCACACCGGACACCGCGCGAGGCCAGGCAACAAGCGTCCCTGCGTTTGAAAAGGCTGCGGCCACACAAGCATGTGCTCCACCCACAGTGCAGTCTGATCACGCATGAGTAACAGAGGGAACCTGAGAAATCGATCACTATTTGGAAATACAAATCCATTTCTAAATAATCCACGTCAGGAAGAAATTACAAGGGAAAGTAGAAAGTATTTCCGTCTGCATGGCGCCTGGGGGACTCAGTAGTGAGGCATCCGCCTTCGGCTCCGGTCGTGACCCCGGGGTCCTGGGACAGAGCCCCGCATCGGGCTCCCTGCTCAGCGTCAGCCTGCTTCTCCCCCTGCCTCTACCGCTCCCCCTGCCCATGCTCTCTTGCTTGCCTGCTCTCGATTGCCAAATAAGTAAAATCTTAAGAAAAAAGTATTTTCATCTAAATGAAAGTAATGTAACACACCCAAATTTATAAGATGCCGACGTGCTCAGAGAGAAATTTCTAGCTTTCGATACCTGTGTTAGCAAAGCAGAATCTCGGATCACTAATGCAAGCGGTTCTGCAAAACATCCCACCCCAAAACCACAGAATACACACTCTCTTCACATGCAGGCAGAGCCCACGAAACAAGTCTCGATAACTTCCAGAAATCTACAATCATACAGAAGAGCTGACACCTCGGTTGTACACCTGAAAACATGTTATGCTGTATATCACCTAACTGGGACTTAAACAAAACTTTTAAAAAACCTGAAATCCTATCATGTGTGCAAAATATAAAAGGGGGGGGGGTAGTGTAAGCATCCACCTTTAAAAAGACTGGGAAAAAAGGCAAGAAAATAGGCCATACTAGAGATTAGAGTGGGTATGAATGAAATGAAAAGCAGAAAAGTGAAACAGAACGTCAACAAAACCACAAGTCAATTCTTTTAAAAGATTGAGAAAGCTGACAAATCCTTAGCTAGATTAACCAGAAATATAAGACAAAGTCTGTGAAAATGTGGGAACGTTACCACTGATTCCTCCCAAAGTAAGTGGAGTATGAGAGCTTAGTACGGACAACCTCGGACCAACGAGGCCAACAGCTCAGGTACAATGGAGAAATTCCTAAAAAGTAGTAAGTTACCAAGAGTGACTTGAGAAGAATTAGGAAAGAGAATGGACCTATAAAAAGTACAAAAATTGAATTAGTGATTTAAAGTCTTCCTGCAAGAAAGTCATAGGCCCACACGGCTTCACTGGTGAATTTTTCAAACACTTACGGAAGAATACAACCGATACATCACCAACTCTGTGAAAACAGAAGAGGATGGGATACTTGCCAGCTCGGTCTGAGAGGCCACATCACCTCTATCCCAAAGCCAGATAAAAACAGCAAGGAAGAACTAGAGATCACTAGGTACACAAAGGAGGTCCTAACGTTTTCCACAGAAGAGGACCACAGGGGAGGAAGCACCATGAAGTCAGAAAAAGTTGTTTAAGTCGTATCTCCTTATATCTTTAAAAAAACCCCAAACAAGAAATTGGTATTATATAAAAACAAATGAAACAGATAAAGGGACGCCTGGGTGGCTCAGTCGGTCAAGCATCTGCTTTCGGCTCAGGTCATGATCCCGGAGTCCTGGGATCAAGTCCAGCATGGGGCTCTCTGCTCAGCAGGGAGTCTGCTTCTCGCTCTGCCTGTTTTTTTTTTCTCTCTCTCTGACAAATAAATAAATAAAATCTTTAAAGAAATAAAATAAAATAAAAATTTATTAAAAAAAATTCCAACAGACAGAATAACAGGCCCCTCAGAAGTCCACGTCCTAACCCTCAAATCTGTGAGTACGCGGGGTGACACGGCACGGAGGGGTTATTAATCAGGCTGCGTGTGGAATTCGGGAAGATTATCCTGGCTTATTTGCAGGGGATCCAGTGTGATCAAAAGGGTCTTCATGGTAGAGAGGCAGAAGAGAGACGGGGACTGACACCTTCAGAAGACAGGCCATGTTGGCGGACAATCGGTTAAGCATCTAACTTGGGCTCAGGTCATGATCTCAGGGTCCTGGGATTGAGCCCCACGTCCCGCTCCACAGTTGAGGGGGTCTGCTTCTCCCTCTGCCCCTTTGCTGCTCATGCGTGTGCACACACTCTCTCATATAAATAACTAAAACCTTAAAAAGAGGCCCACGCAATGTGGTATGACTGGCTTTGAAGACTCAGGAAGGGCCACTGGCCGAGGGAGGCACACGTCCTTCAGACAGAAAGGCAGCCTGCCGACAACACCCTGATTTTGGCCCAGGGTGACCCATCTCAGACCTGACCTCCAAATTTGTTGTTTCCAGCCACGCAGTTTGTGGTAATTTGTTGAAGCAGCACCAGAAAATGAATACAACAGACGACAGAAAGAATGAAAGCCAAATCTCACAGAAAGATGAAAGAAAAAAATACTGAAGAGCAGAGCGTCTCCAACAGGTAACAAACGCACGCCAGAAAAACACAACCTCAGTGGGGGACTCAGTGGTTAAGCGTCTGCCTTTGGCTCAGGTCATGATCCCACATGACCCACATCGGGCTCCCTGCTCAGCGAGAGGCCTGCTTCTCCCTCTCCCACTCTCCCTGCTTGTGTTCCCTGTCTCGCTGTCTGTCTCACTTTCAAATAAATAAATAAAATCTTAGAAAAAAAATTAAACCATATGAAAACTACAACTTATTTCAAAAGAAGCTAAAGATATTTAAAATAACACAAAAGGACAACCTAAGTCAGGCTAGAAGAATACTGAAATGAGGTTATGGGTCCTAAGAAAGTTTGAGAAATGAAAGTAAAATACCATTTCAAGAAAAGGCTAAACTAGAAGCACCGTAAGAACAAATAAACTCCACAAATGATTCTACTTAAGAGAAACAGAAGAGGAAAGGAATATTGTTTTAATGAAAAAGAAATGCAGGAATAAAAAAGACCCCAGAGAAGCAAACTGAAAGGATGGGAAAGAAGATGCAACACACACAGAACCAGAGCCCCTGCCCAGCCCGCAGAAACGGAGGGGACACAGGCCAGGGAACAGAATCCTAAAAACTCAAAAACCTTTCCTGAAGTAAAACTCGTGGAGCTCCATATTGGTAGAGAACGCCGTGTGAACGAGACATCCACACCTAACAACACTAAAAAGAATGCCATTCAGGCAGAAAACAGTCACTTATACGGGGAAAAGGTAGAATTAGCCTGATTTGACAGCAATGCTGGCAGACAAGAAAGAAGGATTTAAGGTATTTGAAGGAAAAGGCTGTGAACTGAGAATTTTCCATATAGTCAAGCGGACTTTCACGTACAAAGGACACATAGAATCTATCATCACCATGCAAATGCTCGGGTAACATTTCTCCACGAGTCCTTCCTGAGAACCCTAGGAGAGAAGAGGCCTCAAGCAAAGGTCCAGAGACGCGGACAGGGACCGGTGCGAGCGCTCTGTGGATTTACTTGCAGCGCTAAGACTGACGAGGGTTCCTGGGAGAGATGCTGGGCGTTGCACGGACTATGGAGGACGGGAGGCAGAGAGCAGGTCCCACACAAACAGTGACCACACGGGCACAGTGCTCCTGCTGGTCAGTCTGGGACAGCGACACGTGCGGCGACACGTACAGCAAACGAGCACCTGGTGCCGGTCCAACATTCTCCTCTTCTCCGTCCCGGAGAACCGGGTTCCTGGCGGAGAAGGGAGCTGGTGCGCAAGACAGAAACAGTCAAATAAACCTGCTACCGTCTGTGACCAGCTCTGTCCACCGCACAGATGAGAAACAACGACGGACCCGAGAGCAGTGTGTGTCCCCAACACACAGACTGCGGATCTGGAACCGCATCTCCCATCGGCACAGACCACGGCCTCCGGACAGAACGGCTCACCCCAGGTCTGCGGCGGGAAGGGTGGAACGACCAGCCTGGCGTGTCTGGGCACACCAGAGTGCAAGCAGCCCGTGAGAGCGAGCGAGGGTCGCGTCAGACTGTCTGGGAGCTTACAGAGGCTCCCGATGCCCAAACACGAGACCATCTCTGCACGAGTAAGGACCACAAACACCACACAGCGCCCGACACGGTTACTGCTAACGACACCGTGCTAACGCAAACATCCCGTCCGGTGCGCTCAGATCCGAGTTCACACTAGTGAAGCAAAACCCTCAGTGGGTCTACTTTTGGAGGATGACAGAAGACGGATTCGTTATTCTGAAAACTGACGGGTGCCCCATATGCAGTACAGAACTAGATCACCGAACAGCAACAGGTTCCGCTCACTGGAAGCTCAGCTCATAAACGAAGCACCAGTAACTCGGCCAGAACATCACCCTTCTGTAACCTGCTACGAATTAACGCACGTACGTCTACGCACCCTTGGCTCGGCCAACGTCAAAAAAGAGAGACACCGAGGGCACTTGGGTGTCTCCGTCCGTGAGCTGTCCGACTCTCGATCTCAGCTCAGGTCTTATTGCAGGGTCGTGGGTTCAAGTCCCGTATTGGGCATGGAGCTTACTTTCAAAACAGAGAGAGAGACCAGACACCAGGTGCCTCCGCGTGGAGCAGCACAACGTCCCTGTGAGGGAGTCTTGCCAGAGGTCCAAAAGCTGAATCTCGTCAGACCTCTATGTCCAGGGCCCGACTTACAGGAAACCAAGGATAGATCAGACTCTGCTGGAGGCCAGCCGCCGGCAACATGCAAACTGGGAGAAAGCCCAGTCCAGCCACGAACACCTCCCCGCGAGCTGGGGCTGGACGTCCTCTGCAGGGACGCAAGAAACTTACCTGCTCCTCTGAGCACAAGTCAGCCTCAGACCAGGAAGGGAAGGGGCTGCCCTCACCAGCAGGTCAGCAGCTCCTCTGTCAGGAGGATGGAGGGAGGGACACAGGACAGACACAGGATACAAAGGAGGACTCTGGGGCCGGCCAAAATTTCTTTCTTGACCCAAGCGATGGTCACAAAAATGTCCACCTTATAACAGCCCCCCAAGCTGTATACTGACTTCAGCCAGTTTCTGTGTCTGTGCTAGACCTTAAAATCAAAAACATTTCTAAAGAAAACCAAAATGATAAGAGACTCTTAATCTGACAAAACAAACTGAGGGGTGCTGGGGGGTGGAGGGTAGGGATGGGGCAGCTGGTGATGGATGTTGGGGAGGGTATGGGCTCTGGTGAGTGCTGTGAACTGTGTAAGCCCTACGATTCAGACTGTGCCCCTGGGGCAAATAATACATTATATGTTAATAAAAATAATTAATAAAAAAGTGACAAAATGGAAAAAAAAAAACCACGAAAAACAGGAATGCCTGGGTAGCTCAGTCACTTGTGTCTGCCTTCGGCTCAGGTCACAATCCTGTGGTCCTGGGATCGAGTCTCAAGCCGGGCTCCCTGCTCAGAGGGGAGCCTGCTTCTCCCTCTGCCCCTCCCTCTGCACGCGCGCTCTCTCTCTCTGTCAAATAAATAAGTAAAATCTTAAAAAACAAAAACCACCTTATGAAACTACATTGGGGGCATCAAGGCATTGGTTCCAGGGGCCCAGAGGCCGACGCAGACCCGCAAGGCTGGCAGCTGACCGGTGTGCCATATTTGCACACACCCCGTTTCTTGTGCTGGAGAAGTAGCACAGCAGCGGGGAAGGGAGCTTTTAAATAAACGGTGCCAGGACAGGTAGATTGCTCTGTGGAAAAAACAACACTTGACCCCGAGTCCACACCATCCCCCAAATCACACATGTCACACTAAAGGCAAAACAACGAGGAATATAATAGGGGAAAATATCCTTTTAACCTTGACTTAGAGCAAAACAGAACTGTTGAGGGAAGATGGGCAATCAGGCCACACTAAAATTAAGAAACTTAGAAATGAAGGAAATACGAATTAAAGCCACAACGATGTACAACTTGGGCAATGCCACACACACATACACACACACTCTCTCTCTCTCTACCTGATAATGCCAAGTGCTGGGGACGCTTGCGACAGACAAGTACAGCCAGCACACCGGAACAGGCTTGCTAGCACCTGGTAAAACTGGTATCGTCCCCACCACTCACAGGGTCACGCAGCAAAGGACAAGTTCAAAGGCATTCACGGCAGTACCCGTACCCGGCCCAGAGCTGGCTGCCGACGGCTGACACGCCGTGACAGATCCGTGATGAAGCCACTGCTGTCACACCCAGCAGCCACGGGTGAGCAGGAGGCACCAAAAAGCACAGGCTGCAGGACCCCGGATGCGGAGGACAGAGGCACGAGCTGTGAAAATTATTAGCTTTAGGGTTGGGGGGATGGAGACACAGGGACAACTTTCCATCTCTGCACTGGTCACGGGATTCACTGACACGAGCACTTCTCTGCATGCATGTAACGCTTCACAGAAGAGGTCGGGGCGCCTGGGTGGCTCAGTGGGTCAGGTGGCCCAGGTGGCCCACTCGGGATTCCGGCTCAGGTCATGATCTCAGGGTCACGGGACTGAGCGCCGCGCCAGACTCCACGCTGGGCGGGCCGTCTGCTCGTCCCTCTCCCTCGGCCCCTCACCCCGCTCACGTGCCTACTCTCGCTCTAAAATAAACAAATAAATACAATCTTTAAAAAAAAACAAATAGAAAGAGTTAACAGCTAGAAATCATCTAGGCATTCCTCAGCAGCTGCACGTGAGTGCCCCCACGAGGCACGTGTCCCACCTGAGCAGGGGGGTCGTGGCCCCCCACGGCGGCCCGGGAGGCCCTGGGTGTAAGCGGGCACCCACTCACACACATGTCCGGAAGCGTACATAACACTCGACTGCCAAAGTCGAGACAGACTCTCACTTTCTAGTCTATTGTGTGTCTCTACCGCTGGACTAATTTTGCTCATATTATTTCATAATTATAAATAGCAGCGAACTGCTAATTTAGGAAAATTACTGTCATTTGACCCAGCACTTTACGTTTTCTTACTATTTCGGCACAAGTTAGCGGGAAAAGGACCACGTTATCTTTGGTTTTTAAACCACAAAAGGATTGTGCTCCTGTGGCAGTTTTGATAATTTCACTTATGTGTAAAGGAGAACGCGTTTTTGCCACGTACCCCAAAACTCGGGAGGGGACTTACCTGGGTGGCATCCGGAACTCCAGATTCCGCGGACTCCACTCTCCAGCAAACAGAAATAGGGTGATCAACGACAACACGTAACCCAGAACCCTCCCAGAACAACGTCGTCCCTGCCACGCGCAGCCTGGGTCCCCCAGGACAGCAGGCGGCCCCAGCTCTCCGCAGCCCGAGGGCTACCCGGACACCGGGGCGACGAAGGAAGTAACGTCATTCTGACCGCGGGTGCGCCAACCCCAAGTCATGCCGAGAGAGGGGAGGGAGAGGAGGACAGACAGACAGAAGGCACCCAAGACAAAGTCTCTTGAATTTATTTTAAACACAAAAACACCAAAAAGTAAAAGACAGCCGATCAGAGGTTCCTTCCCCCAGGCTTGAGAAAGTAAAATGGATGGAAACGTCCTGACCGGGACAATCTCCTGTTATTTTCTTACCAGAAGAACGAAAGAAACCACCTTCCACCGCCGGCGCGGCTCACCCCCGGCGACGTGCTGGTGCTGACCCATCCGTTGCCTTCATGACCTCAACACTCCGGCTACCGAGCACGGTAAACGATTAGTAAACGATTTAGTAAAGTGTATTCTCCACTTTTCATCCCCAAATTGAAGCATGTTAAAGGAGCACTACCCCAAGAATTAGATCTCGCTGGGTCAGACTGGTGAAGACCCAGAGCTGGGAAACACCCTGCCGGGGACGACACACGTGGCAGGGAGCGGTGGGGCCCCGGAGACGCCTCCCACCGTCACATCCCTGGCCCCCGCAATCCCACCGCTACCACCGGAGCCCCAGGACCGCGCTCGTCTGATGCGAAACAGCACGCGCCCCCACCGCCACCGGAGCACCCCCAGTCGGAGCTGGGAAACCGTGCACACCGTCGGCAGGGGCTGCTGCCGTCACAGGTGTGGGGACCGAGAAGCGACCCACGCACCGTGCAAACGGTACTCGCTACCTTCTATGACAGACCAGAGAGGAGACCCAGATTTCCGCCGGAAAACCGGAAAGGGAACGGCTGCTGCCGGTACAGGGACGTGAAATCTCTGATCTCATCCTTCCTGTGATTTTGACTTCTGAGCCATGTAACGATTTTGAACATAAAAATAAAATTTAAAAACTGCAAATCTGAAACAAAAACCCTAACGGTGTAGCAAACGGGCAACACGACCACAGACAAAACACGCATCCAGAGGCTTGTTCTTAAACACAACACTTACTAGGGACGCCTGGGTGGCTCAGTTGGTTGAGCGGCTGCCTTTGGCTCAGGTCATGATCCCAGCGTCCTGGGATCGAGGCCCACTTCGGGCTCCTTGCTCGTCGGGGAGCCTACTTCTCCCTCTGCCTCTAGAGGCCTGCCATTCTGACTGCCTGTGCTCTCTCTCTCTCCTTCTCTCTCTCTCTGACAAATAACTAAATAAAATCTTAAAAAAAAAAAAAAACAAAAAACACAACACTTACTCAACAAGGCGTGTGTTAAGAACAAAAGGATCTTAAAAACGAAAGCACCTTAGGATCACCTGGCGGGCTCAGTCAACGGAGCCTAAAACTCCCGATCTCGGGGTTGTGAGTTCGAGCCCCCCGGTGGCTGTAGAGACTGCTTAAAAATAAAGTCTTAAAAACAGACAAACACCAGAACCCTTCAACTCTGCTAAGGAGTCCCATTAGTAGTAGTAACACAATACGGCAACGTTATACCCCATCTTATGTGTACTTGAGCATGAAATATGCGATTATGCCAATGACATTAAGAATCAAGATTTTCAAAATAAAGATAACTTTTAAAAACCAAAGAAATTCAGTAAAACCATGTAATTTCAAACTCGTATTGAAAATATCATATGAACTCACCATATTTTAAAAAAATGTTTCCTAGCTCTGTCCCTCCACTGAGCACCTACTGCCACCACAGTAAGCAGCACAGAGCCCACGGCGACCCTTCTCTGCATGGGCCGACCGGGCACGGCAGCAGCCCGCAGCCGGCAGACCGGGGAGGGAGGGCAAGGGGCCGGAGAAGCCGCCGCCACGGGAGGACAGGAGCCACGCAGCAGGACGGCAGCCCCCAGCTACAACCGTGTGAGCATCCCAACACACAGAAGACTCGAACAGGCCCTAACACAAGGAATAAATAAAAATCCGTTACTCCCCCGACATTCAAGAAAGAAAAAGGAACCCAGAAGCATTGACCTCCATGAAGCTACATGCCAGGAGCACCGCTGCCCCGAGTGGTGACAGAGGGGGAGGGTTCAGCGTCTGTCCTCTCATCTAGGGACGCCCAGCTGAGAGGACACAGATAAAATAAAGAACACCGGGAAGGCGGCATCAGGGCCGGCAGGACAGCCCCCAGAATGGTGCGGCAGGAGGTAGCGAGCGTCGCCTTTGTGAAAACTGTCGCCTGACTCCAGCTGAACCTCTCAGCGCCAGGCCACAGCACACGGGGAGCGGGGAACAGAGAGAAGAGCCAAACCACACAGGGCGGTACAAATCCGGACACCAGGCACTCGCGAGACAACCGGCCTAGTCTCTTCCGAAAGTCCACATCACGGAACCAGTCTTCCCTGAAAAAAAGAAACTAAAGACACATAATGGCCCATAATGACCTGGACTCACTACCACAGACCACGGGGGTCAAGTTGGGGGGACTTGTGCGCAGGGACCGGCCTGGGCCCTGTCCTAGATACGGTCAGTGATGGCGTGCGGTGCTCAGAAGAATCCCTTTCTGCCTCTTCTTTGGAGAGAAGGGCATCCCGGGGTCTCCTGCTGGGATGGCTGCAATTCCCTCCGGAAAAGTTTGGCAAGCACCAGACCGGCCAGGGGCAGCAGCATGGCGACATTCTCACAAGTGCTCTCGGTAAGCTGGAAACGTCAAAACCCAACCGGGAAGCACGGCTGCGTCCAACTCAGGGTTCACTCGCTCTCAACGAGCCACAGCGAACCTCCTGCCTGGTTCAGGCTTGGCGATGAGTCTTCCCACCGAGGTCGTCCGTTCGGATCTGGTCTACGGCTGACAGCGCCCTTCACGTTCTCTGACAACGTGTAACCATAACGAACACGTTCCGCGGGGGCCAGAGCACCAGCTGCCTCAGACCGCTGTGTTCACACGAAGGAAAACTGTAGTCCGGTGCCAGCGACGCAGAGACGGGGGACAGAACCAAGAGCGAGGGACAGCTGCTAAGGGTTAAACTTCAGAAACCCAGAACCAGAGCCCTTTCCATGAGATGTGGTCAGAAATCGTGATAAGGCTACCTTGGAAACAAAGCACATTCCAAAGCAAGCAAACAAAACCATGGTAAGGTCGGCAGGTCCCTGCTCTGTCCCTGAAATGTTCTGGGTCACAGACCACGGCTCTTTGGGTGGTTCTGTGGGTACCCTCTGCCCAACACCAGCTCCCCTGCTGTTTACCTTTTCCCACGGGGACCAGGGCAGTCCCAAGAGGAGTAGGTGTGAAACTGCTGCCCTGGCTGGAAGCTACTGAGTTTTCCAAGTGTCCTTTTACTTACAGGATGTGGAGCGTGGCCTCTGCCAGCGTAACCGGAGCCGTCCCGGAAGGGCTCGCGCTCCCGACGCCGCTCTCTGGGGAGGCCGTCCGCTGAGATCAGTCAGCAGCGGCCTTGGAGGAAAAGTCGCCCCTCGTGGTTCCCATCCATGGGGGCGCTGAGCAGGACAGAGCAGGTGCAGGGCCTGGTCTGCACCGCCAGCACCACCAAGGGGCCAGGTCCCCCCTGTCCACGGCAGGGAGCCATCGTCAGCCGCCACGGGGCCAGTGGGGGCCAGCCTGCTGCACCCCAACCCCGGGCCACCATCAGCAGCAAGTACTGGGGAAGGGCTGGGGTGCGGCTGCTGAGGGGCCTACACAGAGCAGGTGCCGGTCAGGAGCACAAGCTGCAGTGGCCCCAGAGGCACCCATGGGACTCGGGCTCCGGCAGGGAGCCAGCCTTTCCCCGACACTGAGGCTTCTTCTCTGGGGCCTCCATTCAGGGCCCAGATCCTCTAGGCTGGGACCCCTCCCCCCCCCCAAGCAGAGGTCTTCCTGGAACACAGTCTCAGATGGAACCGCCTGTACTTTCCCAGGCGTGCGGGCTGGACCTTCTCTCCGGGCCACGTCTGTCCCCCACGTCAACACTCAGGTTCCCTGAGGCAAGGCCTTCTCTTCAGGCCTGCTAATGCCTGCGCCCCCGCACAGGCCGGAGCAGGGTGCAGAGCAGGACAAGCCCTCCCGGGGTCAAGCACTCTGCACCTCAGGACTCTGCCCCAGACCCCGAGTGCGACAGGGGGAGGCTTCGGTCTCCTCCCAGCAGTGCCTTCCCGAGCTCGGACCACCAGAAGCACGTCCGGAGGAATTCACCAGGGAGGGATCCGAGCCACGATCCGAGCCACGTCCACGTCCGGACGAAGACAGGCCCTGCGCTGGAACGTGGGGTGAGGAAGGGTGGGAGAGACACGGGCTTGAGGAGGGGGAGCCCTGGGAGGGGCGTGGATCAGAGACCCGTGGAGTGCCCGGGCCGCACAGGCTGCAGGACGGCCGGAGGCGCCCGCGGCTCCACGCAGCCCAACTCCCCGGGCCCGGCGCGCCGCCTATGGCCCCCGCCGCGAGCCCAGGTGCTTCCGTCGCGCCTACGAAACCGGGCGACCACGAGCAGAGCGAAGCCGCAGCCGGACGCCGCTTGGTGCAGGAGGCTCGGGAGGACGCAGCAGGCTGGAGCGGCGGAGCCACTGGAGACTCGGCGCCGCGCCCCGCCTGCCGTCCCTCACGAGGCAGCCGCCGCCGAAGAAGGCCGTCGGACCAGGGTCCACGAGCCAAAGCAGCCGCGGCCCCGCAAGGAAAAGCCGCGAACGCAGCGTGAAGACGAGGAGCGCATGGACGACGACCCCCGCTCCGCCGGCTGCACTAGCCACGCCTCCGCGCTCTGCGACCTCCGCGGAGACACAGCCTGACGCGCGCACACTCCTCCGGCGCGCGCCGGCTCCACGCGTGGACGCAGAATCCAGCCGACTGCCCTCGCAGCGCCGCGGCGGCCGTGCTCCCGGCTGAGGACGCTCCTTCTGCAGAGCGGGTCCCTCACGAGCCCCGGGCACGCACGCGGGGACACCAAGCGCAGCGGAGTCTTCACGTAGGAAACACCAGGCCCACGCGGGACACGCAGCGTGGCGGGGGGTGCGGTCGCGCGAGCCGCCAGGCAGGCGCACGGAGCCTGGCTCTCGCCCAGCGCAGCGCGCAAACGCCGTCCGCGGAGCCTCTGCGCTCCCAGAAGGCGCCGCACCCCATGCGGGTCTCGTGCAGAGAAGTGCGGCGGGAGACGGCGCCGGCGCAAGCGGCCCGGAGCGTGTGTCCCCGCACCCACGTCCCCCGGGACCCCCGGAGTCGAGCGCAGCTCCCGGGAGCACTTTCCTTTCCAGACGCGGCCTCGCTTCGGCGCCCACCGGAACGCGGCGTCTTCGCACACTTCCCCGACTCTGACCGGGTCCTCCCGGCCCCGAACTTCACCACGACGGCGCGGACCAGCGAACGTTATTCGCGTGTGGAACGGCACGAGCTGCCCTGCTTGGACGCACCCGCTTCACTAAGTCTGAACTGGGTTTTTTAAAGATTTCATTGATTTATCCGAGAGCGAGCGGGCCCGGAGCGGCGGCGGCAGCGGGAGAAGCCGGCTCCCCGCGGAGCAAGGCCCGGCGACGCGGCGGATCTCAGGTCGGCAGACGCTGACCCCTCGGGGCCGCGCGCGCCCTGAAGCGGCTTCGCAGAAGCGGTGCGCGGGATCTCGTTAGAGCGAACTCCGGAACAACTTCCCGTTTTCTCGGCGGAGACGTGCAGCCGGAGCTGCCCCGCGGCCGGCCCGGCAGACTCGCGCGCAGAGCGGGGGCGCGCGCGGGGGGTCACCCCACACCGGGAAACCGCAGGGGCCGCAGGGGCCCGGCGCCCTCCAGCAATGGGGGGAGGCGGTGGCGCTCACGGAAAAGGGCTTAACGAGACCCACGGGCGACCGAGTCCGGGCCCGGAGGGACAACGGCGACGGGAAAGCGCAACCTCGATTCACGCCTCACCCAAGAAGTCCGGGCCCGGCCCAGAGCCGCGGCGGCCACGCTTCCCGGATACGCGCTTCCCGGGACCCCGACCAGCCGCGGCGGCTCTTCCTGGAAACGCGCGGGCGGCCGCGCGCGCCTCGGCTCTCGGGCGCCTCGCGGGGGCGGACAAAGCGCGTGGGGCAGACCGCGGAGCCCACGCCGGTCCCGCCCGGCCCCCGGCACAGCCCCCGGTCCCCGCCCGGCCCCGGCCGCACAACTTTCGGGCGCTCGCGGCGTTTCGTCAACAGAGCGCCGCCGTCCGGAAAACGCGTCTCGGGCGCGACCCGCCTGGCCCCGCGCGCGCCAGCTGTCAGCCGGGGGGCCCGGGGGCGGGGGCGCGGGCCGGGGGTCCCAGGGGTGCGCGCCGGCCCCGGCGAGGCAGGCCCCGTGGCCGAGGCGGGCGGCCCGGGTGGAATCCAGGCCCCACGGAAGGCCGCGCCCGCGCCCCCGAAGCCGCCCCCGGCCCGACGCGCACCGCGTTGCGGAGACCCCGGCCACCGCACCCCACCCCACCCTCCCGGCCCCGCGGTCCGACCCCGCCTCGCCCCGCCCCTCGCCCTCCCCCCCCGCCAGCCCCGACCCCCGACGGCGCGCCAGAACGGCCGGGCCCGGGGCGCGAGCTCCGGCCGAGGCACAGCCCGCCCCGCCGCCCACTGCGCACTCACCGCGGGCGCGAGGCTCGGGGCGGCGCGGCTCCCGCCTGCCTGCGGACGACGGCCGGCGCGGGCGGGCGCTCCCATTCATTAGCCGCGGCTTTGTCTGCCCCCGCCGGCCCCTCCCGCCGCCGCCGCCGCCGCCCGCCGCCCGCGACGCCGCCGGACGCTGCGCCCCTCCCAGGGCCCCGCGCGGCGCGGGGCGGGGCCGGGGGCGGGGCCGGCAGGGCGGGCGGCACCAGGGACCCAGGCAAGGCGGACGGGGCGAGCCCCGGCCGACCGCGCAGGCGCGATCTCCGTCCCTGGGCTGGGCCGGACCGACGACGCAGGCGCGGTGCCGCCTGCGGGCCGGGTCGACTGCGCAGGCGCAACCCTCGCGCGTGGGCCTCGCCCCCGGGCTCGTGCGGACCAGCCTGTGAGGCGCAGACTCCGCACGCCGGCCTTTGGCTAGGGCCTGGGCCGTGTGGCCGCGCAGGCGCAATCTCCGACTGCCGGCCTGGTCCGGGGCCCAGGGGGCCCGACCGCGCAGGCGCAGTCCAGGCGCGCCGGCTCCGCCCCACCGCCGGGGTCTGCGGGCCGGTGGGTGGCCGCAGCGTCTGCAGGCGACGGCTGGGCGCGCGGTAGCCGCTCGGTCCCGGCTTCGGCGGCGTCCGGCTCGCGCTTGCCCGGCGCCCAGCCCGCCCGGCCGCGGGGCCCCGGAGCCACAGGGCGGAGAGCGCACCTGCTGCGGGCGCGGGCCGAGGTGCCGGCGGAGTCCACGGCGGGGGATGCCCGGAGCGCGCTTACCCGGAGGCCGCGCGAGTGTCCTCCTCCGTGCTCCGGCGCTGCGAGGGCCGCGGGGGCGCGCTGGCCGCGGTGCTCCGTGCTGGTGCGTCTAAGCCCTTCAGTCTAAGACGATAAGGCGCTTCGCGGGCGGCCGCGCTCGGGGGCCGCGCGGATTAGAGCTTAAGCCTGTGGGACCGGGCGGGGAGACCCTGCGGCGGTGACCGCGGCCGGAGGCCTCGGGACTGGGCTGGGGGCGTGCGGCGGCCGGGTGCCGCACGCGTGGGGCCGCGGGCCTCTTGGTCTCTGCAGGCATCTGGGCGCTTAGTGCGAGTTTCCTGGTGACCAGCTCGGGCGGCGACCGCCTCGACCGTGCGGACTGACCGGAGACCCGGCCTGTCCCCGTTGCCGACGGCCGCTCATGTGTCGCAGAGGGAGGCCGGTGCTCCCTGCCGGGCCAGCGGGTGCCGCGGGTCCGGCCGCGCCCCTCCTGCCCGCGCGCTCCCGGGCTCCTCCCACCCCTGCACGGGCCCGCGGCCCCCTCGCTCCGCTCCAGCCTGGGGGGCGCAACTTCCGCGGGCCTCAGGGGTGACGTCCGGGCGCAGTGTCGACCGCGGTGGCAGTCGGTGTGCGCGTCTGTGTGTGGTTTGCGCTCGCCCGCGGCTCCCGCCTCCCAGCGCGCGGCCTGGCGCAGAGCGTTGGGGGTGACTGGTGTGGAGCTCAGGGGACAGCATGGACGCAGTGGCCGCTGGCCAGGGCCAACCCGCCACCTGTTTGTGTCTATTCGTTCGTTTTTTTCGTTTCGTTTAATTGCCCCAAGCTAAGACTATCGTCTCCTTCGTGGCTGGGGAAAAAACCGAAATAGTAACTATCTCACGACCTGCGAAAACGACCTGACATTGGAATGTGTCAGTGTCCTTGTGGAATTTACTGGGCCGCGGCGGTGCCGGCTCCCTGCCCTGCCGCCTCCAGCAGCTCATGAGCCCAGTGGGGGAGAACTTGCTTCCCAACTCTTGGCAAAAAACCTGTGGTCTCCTGCTCTAGATGGCAACAGCTTCCTTCCTGGTCCCTGCTATACGCTGTGGTCGCCTGCCCACTGACACCTTCGGGGGCTCCTTGTGTCCCTCAAAGCCAGAGTTCTCACAGCTGTGATGACCAGGTCCACACTGCCTTCCCTCGTGGACTTGGGTCCAGCTCTGGGTCCCACCTCAGGGCAGTGGCCCTGGTTGTTCCCTCCACCTGGAATGCTCTTCCTCGGTCCTCAGCCTGCCTCACCCGTGTAGATCTTGGCTCAGATGTCACTATACTGACCATTCTCTATAAGGCAGTGCCCCTCCCCTCACCGCTGCCTACCAGCCTCGCAGTTCTCAGGCATTTACGGGGCCAGCCTCGCTGACACTCCAGGGCCTTCCCTGCTATGTCCGCTGACGTGCGTACACCCGGTTTGAGAAGACAGGCGCCTCCCGACGCGGCCAGATAGGCTGACTGTGTGGGCACCAGGCTGGGCACCAGCCTGGGGGTGGGCAGGAAAGGTTCCCCTAGTGGAATGGCAGCAACGCTTCCAGGTCCACCCTGGCTCCCGCACCTTCCACATCCCGCAGGTCGGCCGGGTGTGGCCTGCTCTGACCCCTCGCAGGAAGGATTTTGTTGGGTTCGTACGGTGGCCGTCCACCCAGTGCTTAAAAGGAACACTGGGAGCGGGGAGGGCAGTGCTGCTGGCCATGCAGCCAGCCCCTAATAAACTGGGACTCAGCGAGTCACGATGCGTGGCAGCCCTTTCCAGAGCTCTGCCCCTTCATTCAACAAATCTTTGATGAGCATTTCCCGGCCTTCTGTGACACTGTGGCAGGATCACAAGGTGATGGGGTGGTGAGAGGTGGACACCAAGCTGGGCCTGGTGGGAGGCTGCAGCTACCAACACAGCTGGGCACTGATGCCAGCTGAATCCTGACTGGGACTTCTCACCTGTGTGCCCACAATCCCACTGCCCGCACTGTGATTCTCCCACCTGGATATCCAGAATCCCCTCCACCTGGGCACCCCCCGAATATGACCCCCCCCCACCCGTGTATCCAGAATCCACACCCTCCCGGGCACCCCCACTCATGGTGACCCCCCCACCTGGGCGTCCAGAATCCCCTTCACCAGGGCACCGCCCTCCACGCTGTGATCCCTGACTTTGGTATCCAGAGTCCCCACCCCCGGGGCACTTTGATCCCCCACCTGGATATCCCCCATCCACGTATCCCCATCGCTGCTCTCCCAGGACCTCTGAAGCCTCGTTGGGTGGGTCCCAGTATCTGCAGGAGGAAGTGCCCTGCAGCGTTCCGCTTTTGCATTGTCTGTGTGGTTAGAGGCCAGAGAACACCAGGTCCCCAATGTGGACGTGTGGAGGTGTCCCCACAGTTTTTCTCTGGGGCACTCATGGCCTGGAGTAATCTTCTCTGGCCTAGATGAGCTATAAGGGTCTGCACTTCACAGCTTCTGGAAAGCCCACCACGCAGCCCTGGAACTCCAGAGCTGTGCCAGATGGTCACTGTCTTGGTTCCGGAGGGGACGCTGGTGTCAGGACACTGTCAGCCACCCTGCGGAGTGATGCGGCCAGGAACAGGCAGGTGCGGAGGAGCCTGGCACCTACCGCCCACAGCTGATGTCAGGGCAGGTGGCCCAGCGTTCCCAGGGCCACCAGCCAGCCCCCTGTCCCAGCCTTGCCGCTGAGATCTCGGGGCTTCCCTTTTGGCACCTGGGAAGTGGGGACAATGTTAGGGAGCATGAGGACGGTGAGAGCATCCTTCAGAGCCTGCACGCCTCCGGCCCACTCCTCTGCTGCAGTGGGGATGGAGCCTGTCTAGGTGGAGGCCCCAAGAGTGGAGACACCCTGCAGGCAAAAAAGTGAGGACAGGGATGTGGCTGGGAACACCCCCTGGGGTGCTTCCTTGGGGTTTGGCCCTTCCTGGGGTGTAGAAGTGGGGTGAAGGAGAGCTGGGGCTGACAGTGTCAAGACCACTCAGGTCATGGGGGGCACTGAGTGGATGGCCCGTGGGGAGAACCACAGCCTCTCCCGCAGATACCTCCAGGGCCCAAGGAAGGAAATGCAAGGGTCATGAGCAGTGGAGGCGACAGGAGCTACCAGTGAGACGCTTGCAAGCAGTGATGAGCTCCACGGAGATGGAACGGCCTTGGGGGACACTGACAGCAGGGCCTGCCAGGAGGAGCCTCAGCACATTGGGGGGACAAAGGGCCTTGTGACCGGATGGGGTCCTTGGGAGGGAGCACACAGAAATCATCGAGCACCAAGACCCTGGGGCAGGCATCAACGACTGTATGGATGGTAAGCCGAGCAGGGAGGGGGCTGGGTAGGAAGGGGCTTGAGGGTGTTAGGGTTGGAGTGGGCAAGGGTCCAGGGAGGAAGAGGGATGGGGACTTAATGATCCCGGGGGGAGTGGCTGTGTCTGCTGCTGGATGGAGACGTCGAAACCTGGTAAGTGCACTTGGTGAGAATGGGAGGGCAGTGCCCAGGGGGGTTGGTGCCCAAGCGGGGCACGGGGTTCGGGCGGATGCACACGCTGGCCCTGGCCTTCCAGCACAGAAGACGCCAGACTGTGGCGGCCGGTTCTGTGTTGTTTTCCAAGGTGGAAATGACTCTGGAGTTTGTCGTAACTAGGATTGGTGGATTCAGCAAGTAGAAGTACAAATACTGCACGGGACATCGTCATACTAAGATATTAATTATCCGAGTTTTTAATTTCACTGGGTATACTGTAGTTTATCTAGCAACTGTAATCATACCAGGAATGCTGTTCGCCATAAACAATCCGGCCAACACCAAAATAAAGAGAAAATGACGGCTACCTACAACCCCATCCCAAAAGGATAACTTGGAAAACAAATCAGCTGCGTATCTTGGTTTTACGTTCAAGCTTGCAGATTAAAAATCAGAAAAGACTCTACTGTGTGTACTCTTTTCTAATCTAGTGTTTTCACTTAACCGAGTCCCCACCTACCTGTGTCCATGCCACGGACTACAGCAGCACAGATCATTGCTAATGGCTGCTCCGTACCACACCGCGTGGGCGAGCACGCAGCCCCGTGGAGGCTCCCAGCTGTGCCCAGCTCCCCTCGGGGAGCCCACCTGCTCTGACGCCCTGGCAGTTCCCTTGGGTTATTTCTTCAGAATACATTCTTAGCAGTGGAGTTTTCTCAGCTGAAAATTTTACAGAGGTGATTGTGGACACATATGTGATTCCAAGAAATAATGCAGAAGAGTCCCTCGTACATGGTAGTTTTACCCAAAGGTAACATGATGGCAGCAGGGGCGCCTGGGTGACTGGGTTGAGTGTTGGACTCTCGGTTTTTTTGGATCAGGTCATGATCTCAGGGCTGTGCATGGGATCGAGCCTTGCATCAGGCTCTCTGCTCAGCCTGGACTCCGCTTGAGATTCTCTCCCTCTCCCTTCTCCAGTAACTAAATAAAATCCTTAGAAGTAACTGAATAAAATGACAGTAGGAGAATCACAGCCAGGGCATTGATACCAGTAAAGTTCACCGATGTTGTTCCTCTTTCCCCAGTTTTACATGTACTTGTATATGTATTAGTTCCATACATTCTTGAAATGTTTCTTTTTCCTTTAAGTGGGCTCCACATCCAGCGCAGAGCCCAATTCAGGAGTTGAACTCAGACCCTGAGGTCAAGACCTGAGCTGAGATCCATTCAGATGCTTAACCGACTGAGCTCCCCAGGTGCCCCTGATTCTCTACCTTCTGAGCACCCAAGCTGGTTCATGGATCCACATGAGGAGTTCCAACAAGGGTTGCTTCTGGTCCCCTTTGAGAGACACGCCCACCCCCCCTGCCCCTCACCCCTGCCCTGCCCTGTGCTCCCAGCAACCACTCATCTGCCCTCATTCCTAAAACTATGTCGTCTCAGTATTGCACAAAGGGAGTCAGGCAGCGAGTAACCTGCTGAGACTGGCTGTTCTGCTCGGTAAGTAGCTCGCTAGAGACCCCTCCAAGTTGTTGGATGTCAATGGTTTGTTCCCCAGCCCTGCCGAGTGGTGGTCCTTGGTTGGGGGCACACTGTGCTTCCCTTCTCACCTGCTGGAGGACGTTGGGGTCGATTCTGGATTTGGTCCGTTACTAGGAGAGATGGGATGAATATTTGTGGGCAGCTTTTGGTGTGAGCAGAAATCCTCGTTTCTCTGGGAGAATCGCCCAGGAGCCCAACTAGGTCATGTGCTGGCTGCGGGTTTTGTTTTGAGAGCAGCCCCAAGCTGTTTTCCAGAGTGGCTGCTCCGGGCTGCACCCCCACCGAGGCGTGCGAGTATCCAGTGTCTCTGCCTCCTCGCCAGCATTCACGGCGCTCACTGCCTTTCATCTCCATCACCTAGCTTGCATGTCCCTGCTGCCCGATGACGCTGGGCCTCCGTGCCTACACTCTTGCTTGCTACGTCTCTATCTGTTGGCGAGTTTTTACGTGGATGGCTTGGTTTTTACTCTTGTGTTTTCAGAATCTATGTGTTCCATCTCTCAGTCCCCCATCACACACGTGGTTTGCAAACCCTGCCTCCCGGTCTGTGGCTTGTCTCCATCCTCTCCACAGCAGAGGTTTCTGATGCTCCTGAGGTCTAGTTTAGCAATATTTTCTTTTGTGGTTGTGTCTTTGGTGTCGAGAACTTGTTGCCTAGCCTAGATCCCGAAGATTTTCTCCTGTTTTCCTCCAAAAGCATCATAGTTTTAAGTTCATGATTCATTTCAAGTTAAGTTTTGTATACGGTCTGAAAGCCTTGGGGTGAGGTTCTTCTCCCCCTCCCCCTCTTCCCTCCCCTTCCCCTCTTGCCTTCCTCTATCACTCCCCCTCCCCTCACCTCCTCTTCCTTCTTCCCATCTTTCTTGCCTTCTGCTGTCTAATTGCTCCAGCGCCACTTGTTGGAAAGGCCAGCCTTCCTCCATCACGCTTCTGCGTGTGTCTAACATCAGTTGGACATGTCTGTGTGGGTCTGTTTCCAAGTCTCTGTTTCTTCCATTGATCCGAGCTTCTCTCCTTCTGCCAACACCATACACACTCGATTACCACAGCTATCTGTTCTTGAAATCAGGTAGACTGGTTCTGGCCGCTTGCTTCTCCTTTGCAAAATTGTTATAGCTTGAATCGTTCCTTTGCCGCATAGTTTAGAATAATCTTGTCTGTATCTAAGAAAAATCTTGCTGGAATACTGATAGGAATTGTGGTAAACCTGTGTATCAATTTGGAGAGAACTGGCATTTTTACTATTCTGAGTTTTTCTAGTCTATCTCTGCACTCATTTAGATCTTTTATTTCTTCCGTCAGCATTTTATCATTTTCAGCATACAAGTTCTATACATGTTTTTTTGGTAACTCTATTTCATTGGATTTTTAACCGTTGTAAATGGTTGTGTGTTTAATTTCAGTGTCCTTGTATTGATTGCCAATAGTTGTGGTAGAAGCAAGAAGAGCTGATGTTGCAGATGAAGTCAAAAGGTAGTCTGCTGGAGAATTCCCTCTCGCCTCAGGGGAGGTCTGCCTTTTGTGCTCTTCAGGCCTTCAACTGATTGGACGAGGCCCACCAACATTATAGTGGGCAAACTTCATTCAAAGTCCACCAATTTAAATGTAACTGTTGGGGCACCTGGGTGGCTCAGTGGGTTCTCTGCCTTTAGCTCGGGTCATGATTCCAGGGTCCTGGGATCGAGCCCTGCATCGGGCTCTCTGCTCGGCAGGGAACCTGCTTCCTCCTCTCTCTCTCTGCCTCCCTCTCTGCCTGCTTGTGATCTCTGTCAAATAAATAAATAAAATCTTTACAAAAAATAAATGTAACTGTCATCCAAAAACACCCTCACAGAAACAACCAGAATGATGTTTGACTAAATATCTGGGCACCTTAGCCCAGTCAAGTTGACACATGAAAGTAACCATCCCAGGGCTCTTACTACCCTTTTGATGCCTCCTGTTTCATTCTTGATATTAGTAATTATCTTCTCTCTTTTCCTTCTTTGTCAGTCTTGTCTGAGGTCTGCCAACTTTATTGACCTTTTCAAAGAACGAGCTTTTTCTTTCCTTGATTTCCTATTTGCAATTTTGTTGCTTTCTTTATACACGTTTTATTTATTTATTTGACAGAGAGAGACAGTATGTGCATGAGCGGGGGGGGGGGGAGAGTAGAGGCAGAGGGAGAAGCAGGCTCCCTGCTGAGGCTCCATCTCAGGACCCTGGGACCACAACCCGAGTTGAAGGCAGATGCTCAACTGAGCCACCCAGGTGCCCCCCTTTCTTAAAGATTTTATTCATCTACTTGAGAGGGAGAGAGAGTGCATGAGCAGGGGGGAGGGGAAATTTCATTGATTTCTACTCTCATTTATATTATTTTCTTTCTTCTTGCTCTGGACTTATTTTACTCTTTTTTTTCTTTTTTTTGTAGGTACTTAAGGTGGATGCTTGGATTATTGGTTTGAGAATTTTCCTCTTTTCTCAGATATGGATTTACTACTATAGTTACTCCTCCTAACACTGCTTTGGTTAGGTTCAGAAATTTTGATATGTTGTATTTTCATTTTTTTTTCAGTTCAATATTTTTATTTTTTTAAAGATTTTATTTATTTATTTGACAGAGAGATCACAAGTAGGCAGAGAGGCAGGCAGAGAGAGAGGGGGGAAGCAGGCTCCCTGCTGAGCCGAGAGCCCGATGCGGGGCTCCTGGGATCATGACCTGAGCTGAAGGCAGAGGCTTTAACCCACTGAGCCACCCAGGCGCCCCCAGTTCAATATTTTTAAAAAGAACTTATTTATTTTAGAAAGAGAAAGAGAGAGAGAAGGAAAGAATGGGGGGGAGGGTCAGAGGGAGAGAGAGAACCTCGAGGCTCCGTGGAGCCTGCCACAGGGCTTGATCCCGGGACCCAGAGGTCATGACTGGAGCCAAAATCAAGAGTTGAACGCTCAGCTGACTGAGCAACCAACACCCCTCAGTTCAACATTTTTGAATTCCCTGAAGCTTTCCTCTTTTACACATTGATTATTTAGAAGTTTGTTGTTAAGTTTCCAAGTATTTGGAAATTTTCCTGTGGTCTTTCTGCTGTTGACGTCTCGTTCGATTCTGCTATAATTCGAGAACATACTCTGTATGATTTATATTTTTTTAAATTTGTTGAGGTTTGTTTTTGACCAGGATGTGGTCGACCTCAGTTGAAATTGCACGACTGCCTGAAAAGGATGTGTATTCTGTTTTGTTTGGTGGCGTGATCTAAAACGTTGTTTAGATCACATTGGCCTCTGGTGGCCCAGAGTTCCGGATCTTTGCTGACTCTCTGTCTCCTAGTTCTATCAGTAGCTGGGAGTGGGGTGTGCAAGTCCCTGATTATAATTCTATTTTTTGTAATTTCAGATGTGTATTTCTCCTTTTAACTCTGTACTCTTGTTTTATATATTTTTAAAGTCTGTTGTTGGATGCGTACACATTCAAGATCACTGTGTCTCTGGATGGTTTGATCCCTTTATCTTACATAATGATCCTTTTTGTTCCCAGTAATTTTCTTTGCTCTCAAGTCCAGTTTATCTGATTTTACTATACAGTAGAATAAATAATAATGTAGCATACTCTCTATGGTAATACATAATAAATAATATACCATGGCTACTCTTACATTTTTACTAATATTTTCATTATATATATTTTTTCATTCTTTTATTTTTAACCTACCTCCGTTAGTATGTTTGCCATGAGTTTCCTATAGACAGCACATAGTTGGGTTGTATTTTTTTTTTTTTTTCAGGTCGTCTCCATGACATGCACGGGGCTTGAACTCATGACCCTGAGACTGCGAGTTGCACACACTACTGACGGAGCCGGCCAGGCATCCCAGCTGAGCTGTATTTTCTTTTAATCCGTTCTGACAATCTGTGTGTTTTAATCACTGTGTTTAGACCATTTATATGATTTTGGGGGGATATGTCAGGGCTTAAGTCTGCCATCTTTTCATCTGTGTTCTGTTTATTCCCTCTCTTTCTTATTCATCTCTCTCCCTTTTCTCATCTTCCTGTGGGATACCTAAACATTGTTTAAAATCCTGCTTCAATTTTTTTATGCGTTTTTGGGCATAACATATTGTGTAGCTTTCTTAGGGCTCTGTTAGGGTCACAGTCCCCACCCAGGTCGTCATCAGCCTCTGGCTCCATCTTCGCACTTGGAAAGAGGCACGACAACCGCCCTTCCACTCAGCTCCCCTCACCATCCCCACTTAAAAATACATAGAATTGCTTATGTTATTTCCCCTGTGTATTTCTTGCCCCATCAGATCATCACGAGTTTTGCTCCAGCCATGCATCAGTTAAGAAACCCACGAGAAGGGCGAGCCACCGTGCTACCCTCGATTGGGCCCACTCCTTTGTTTTTCTTTCCTTCCTGAAGTTCTAAGGTTTCTGTTATTTCTTTTTTCTTTGGAGAATTTCTTTGGGTGTTCTTGAAGCCTAGTTCTGTGAGGGTCCAAGTGTTGGTTTTCTTTGTCTGAGAATGTTTTTATTTCCCTTTCATTCCCAAAGCACGTTTTCACCTGACTCGGAATTCACGGTTGACAGCTTTTTCCTCTCAGCACTTGAGAAATGTACCACTTCCTCCCGCCTCTGCGTTTCTGAGAAAAACCCACCATTATGCCCCTTGTTCTACTCTTACAGGCAAAGTGCTGTTTCTCTCTGCTTTCAAGATTTCTTCATTGTCATTAGTTTTCAGAAGTTTAATTATTGCGTGCGGCAAATTTCTTTGATTTATCTTATTTGGGATTTGCCCGGCTTCCGGAATATCTTGGTCTTTTGCCAAATTTGGGAAGTTTCTGCTATTTGTTCTTCAGATATTTTTTCAGCTTCACACCCTTTCTTCTCTTTCTAGAGTCTAATGATACAAAGGTTAGACCTATCTTTTACATACAGTCCCATGGGTTCCTGAAGTTTTATTATTTTTCCTCCTGTGTCTTCTCCCTGTGGCTCAGATTAGGTTATTCTGTTGTTCTGTCTTCTGGTTCATGAATTCTTTCTTCTGTCATATTCATTGTGGTGTTGAGACTCTGTACAGTGAGCTTCTTATTTTGGTGTATTTTTTAGTTCTGTAACTTCCGTTTGTCTGTTGTTTGTTTCTAAGAGTTTCTGGTTTCTCATTTGTTTTAAGGTAATTTATAATTATGTGCCAAAGCATTTTTGAGATGGCCGGTTTGCAGTTCCCATCAGGCAATTCCAACATCCGATTCATTTCAGCGGTGGCATCTGTGGATTATTTCTTCTTAGGTCCGGTATGACTTTCCTGATGCTTGGTGCGACGAGTGAGTTTTAAGAGTGTAACCTGAGCAGTGTGGACATCATGTTAGGAGACTCCGAATCCGATCTAACCCTTTTGCTTTCGCAGGCAGTCCTCCTGTTAGGAGTGACCCATCTTGGCCTACTTTCATGGGTTGTGGTTCCAATGATAATTTCGCTTTTTAGAGCCCCGGAATTCCTACTCTGGTCTGTTTTGTTCACCTGTTGCCACAGAAGCTCCCACTTATTTCTGTGACAGAGGCGATTCCCTCGCTGCCCAGAGCTGGTGGGTGGCTGTACAAAAAGATGGATCTGTGGGATGGAGGGTACATCCTGATTTCTACCAGTTCCCGCAGGGGAGGATAGGTGAGTTCCCCTCAGCTGCTGGGAGGCGGGTGGGGAGACAGTGGGCCTGGATTACCTTCTACCACTGGCTGGTATGGAGATCCTGGACCTGGACAGCCTTCTCCTGGGTAGGTCCTGGGACACTCCAAGTGTTGTTCCTCAATCCCAGGCCCCCAGTCAGACTCCCTCTCTTTTCCTATAATTGCTGAATTATTCCCTGGTTTTAAAAGTTGTGTTCGGTTGGATGAGCTGAGAGAGATGAGTCCACACCATCTAACCAGATGTCTCTGGCCTTATTTTTAAATTTTTACTTATGTAATTATTTATTCAATATATTTTTACAACAACTTTCTTAAGCTATAATTCACACACCATATAATTCACTCATTTAAAATGTATAATTTAGTGATTTTTAGTACAGGCACAGGGTTGGGAAACCCTCACCACAGTTGATTTTAGAAATCATCATCCCCAAAGAAACCCCATACAATTAGAAGTCAGTCTCCAATTCTCCCTTCCCTGAGGCCCTGGCAACCTCTAGCATGAGTTCTGTGTCTGTAGATTTGCTTATTATGGGCATTTCATATAAATGGGATCATTCAGTATGTGGCCTCTTGGCATCTTTCCTTTGCGTAATGTTTTCAAGAGCCTTCCATGTGGTACATTTTAGCACTGCATCCCTTTTTGTTCCGTTCATGGATCGATCACATTCGGTGTTCCTGCGCTTATGGACCTCGGTTTATCTTCGCTTATTGACATCATGAGTAATACCGCTGCTGATCTTCATGAACAAGTTTCTGTGTGGACATGTGTTTTAATTTCCCTTGGGCACACAATCAGGAGTGGAATCTCTGGGTCATATGGTAACTCCGTGTTTAACATTTTGGGAAACTGTCCAACTGTCTTCCAAAGCAGCTGTACCTTTTTACACTCCCTCCAGCAACATCCTCCCCAACACTTGTTAGCGTCTGACTTTTTGGTCCCAGTCACCCTAGTGGGTGTGAAGTGGTGTCTCTTTGTGGTTTTGATTTGCTTGTCCCAAAGGGTTAATGATGCTGTACATCTTCTCACTTGCTTATTGGTCATTTGTGTGTTTTTTTGAGGAAATGTCTATTCAAATCCTTTATACCCATTTTTAGTCTGGTTGTTTTTTGGTTGGTAGGCTGAGGCCTTTGGCTGTTATTCTGAGAGAGACAGGGAGCCGCTGGAAGGTTCTAAGCACAGAAACGGCAGTATCATTCGGGCTGCTGTCGAGAAAAAGAACACAGGTTCACAGGTGACACAGAGCCTAGTCAAGATACTGAGATGATAAAAAAAAAAAAAAAGATACTGAGATGATCCAGGTGTGAGACAATAGTGACTGGCCCGGTGGTAGCAGAGGAAGTGGTGACACGGGGCTGGTTCTGGACACATTTTGAGGGGTGCCAACAAGATTTGCTGATGGGTCAGATGGGCTTACCCAGGCAACTTGAAGTCACCATGTACTAGGAAGGTGGATTGGTATCCTATGGTTGCCATAACAAGTGGCCACAAACTGGGTGACTTAAAGTAACAGAAGTGTATAGTCTCATAGCTTAGAGGCCAGACTCCCTCTGAAACCAGTAGGGCAGGATCGTCCCGTCTCTGCCTACCTCTGTCAGCTGTCAGGCTCGGCTTCCCTGGGCTAACAGCCGCACCCGCCAATCTGCTTTGGTCCGCATGGCTTTCTTGTGGCCTGTGTATCCGTGTCCAAATTTCCTTGGACACCGTCGTTGGATAAGGACTCACACCAATGACCTCATCTCACCTTGACCATCTGTGAAGAGCCTACTTCCCCGTGAGATCCAACTGACAGCTCCCGGGGGTGAGGATGTCAACATATCTTCTGGGGGACACGATTCAACACGTAACGGGTGGGGAAGGCAACAGAGGAGAAGTCTGGGGAGGAAGGCCAGGGGCTGCGGATCAGGCATGTGGCGTTTGAGATGCCTGTTAGATATTGTAGACAGATGCTGAGAGGCCGCTAGATGGAGGGACCATAAGACATTATTTTCAAAAAGTTAAAAACACGACTCTATACTTCTAAAGTAAGGAAGTGTCCAAGACTTATTTAAATAATTACTGAGGAAGCATGATGGTCAGATTGGTTCCAAAGACTGAAGACAGGGTGCTTGGGGGCTCCGTGTGTGTGTGCCTTTGGCTCAGGTCTTGATCTCAGGGTCCTGGGATCGAGCCGCATGTTGAGCGCCCTGCTTAGCGGGGAGCCTGCTCCTGCCTCTCCCTGTTTGTGCTCTCTCTCTCGAATCAATAAAATCTTTTTAAAAAGACTGAAGGGGCTGCCTGGGTGGCTCAGTGGATTAAGCCTCTGCCTTCAGCTCGGGTTGTGATCTCAGGGTCCTGGGATTGAGTCCTGCATCAGGCTCTCTGCTAGGCGGGGAGCCTGCTTCCTCCTCTCTCTCTGCCTACTTGTGATCTCTGTCAAATAAATAAAATCTTTAAAAAAAATAAAAATAAAAAAATAAAAAAGACTGAAAACAGAAGTATTGGTAGTGGCTGAAGACAAGCTTGCTAATTTAGATTAAAAACTGCTTAGTGGGGGTGCTTGGGGGCTCAGTGGGTTAAGCCTCTGCTTTCGGCTCAGGTCATGATCTCAGGGTCCTGGGATGGAGTTCCGCATCGGGCTCTCTGCTCAGCAGGAAGCCTGCTTCCTCCTCTCTCTCTTTGTCTGCCTCTCTGCCTACTTGTGATCTCTGTCTGTCAAATAAATAAATAAAATCTTAAAAAAAAAACCAAACTGGTTAGTGATCTACAGGGCCATTAAATGGCAACCTCTTCTAATCGTAATTTTTTTTTTCTTTACCAGACAAATAATTTCTATCACTTACTACTGGACAAAATTCATGTGCATTGCTATCAGACAGGGATCGCTTTATCTAGCTGTTTGTTTTCTGCAAGTTAAAGTCTACCCTTAATGGGTTGTAAAAAAGTCATAATCAATAGTAAATAGCGGTGAAACAGGCGCGGTCTTGAGAACATAAAAAATTCCCTTGGCAGGCGTGTTAGACAACGTTCAGCTGCCCAGCAAAGCACCCATCACCATCCCTTTACCTGTTCTCTCTTTTTTAAAGATTTTATTTATTTGAGGAAGAGAGAGAGAGACAGGGAGAGTGTGAGCATGGTGGGGAGGAGCAGAGAGAGAGGGACAAGCAGACTCCTGGGCTGAGAATGGAGCCCAACACGGGGCTTGATCTCATGACCCTGAGATCATGACCTCAGCTGAAATCAAGGGTTGGGAGATTAACCGATTGAGCCATCCAGGCACTCCCTTCACCCATCCTTAAGTTTTGGAAACTCTTTCTTAACCGCTCCTTTTGATGATAAAGGATCTACAAAGGTTATTCTTGAACACAGAAAGCTGGGTCTTCCGTGTTTGGACCTGAGTCACTCACAGGTGCTCAGAAGTGGTAATTAACAGGGATGAGCCTCCCCGTTGGGCTGGTGCATCTGTGTCACCTGGTGCCGCCCAACGATCAAGTCCAGAAAATCACCCCGTTGGGAGATGTCGCCATAATGAATGTGGGGTTGAGTCTCAATTATGCCCGAGCTTTCCGTCGTTTGCTCTTCCAGTCCTAGGTTAGGAAGCTGAACCAAACTGATCTCCCTCTGATTGGCCTGCAGCACCTGTACAGCTGGGTAAGTCCCTGTCTTCTCAAGGACCACGGTGTTGCACAGCTCTTGCTTACGCTACTTGTAGGACTCCGATCTGGCACACCATAGGACAGGAGCATGAGTTCGGTGGATCTGCGGGCTCTGAGGACACTGACTCAACACAGATGCTGCAACCCTTGTTCCTGAGAGTGGCTGGGTCACCCTGAATGGAGTCTCACGTGTGACATCCACTTAAGGTTGCGCAATTTCTCTAAGTATATCCTGGTAGAGAAGAGGACTGACTTCTATTGAAACTATGAAAATAACTAAATTTCTATTAATAGAGTCGGGAAAAATGATTTTTTCCTGAATTCTGAAGTGAGAATATCATTTAAAGAATGTTGTGTTTGTTTATGGAGGCACCATCGACTGTAGCAAAGGTTAAAGCTAGATCAAACACAAAGAAAGGATTTCATTGGACTTTTGCTAGAACATAGAACAAGAAAAGAAGAACACGGCTGCCCTCTCCTTGCCTTCGTCAGGCTCTGTACGTCCTAATGGAGACGGGGTAGGGGTGGTGGTTGAGGGTCTTGGGCCCACTTTCTGGCTGGCACAGCCCAACACACAGTGGAGACTGGGAGAGCTACCAGGTGAACGCACAGAGGCTTTTTGTTGTTGGAAACGAGTTCTACGGAGGGAGAGGACAGAATGAAATCAGTTGGGTTGGAATCGGAGCGGTCAGTACGAACTCCAGCCTCGTGGACAGATAGGAAGCTGAAGATACGGGGTGTGTGCACCTAGATTTCCGAGCTCACTCTGGCGAGCATAAATGCGATCGCACTTTATATCACCGTCTTGAGTTGCTGCCATTCAGCATCGTGTCTGGGACCCGGCCACAGGGCTCCAAGCGGGACAGTTTCTTGGTGTAAGCTGTTGTGTTCTCTCCCGCTGTGTGGATGTGCCTCACTTTATTCATTTTATCGTCCAAAGACACTGAAGGTATTTCTTCCCCTCAGCATTTTCATTATTAAAAGCAATGCTGTCTTGAACACCGATGCACGTGTCCCCACGAACGAGGGGGAGCTTTCTTGGGTGTATGTTCGGGCATAGACTGGATCCAGGAGTACGCAGAGCTGCGAATTGCAGCACACGTGTGGCATTTTCTCCAAGGGGCCACCACTTCTCCCATACCACATGCTCCTTCCTCTTAAAATGTGACTTTAACACTCGTCTCCCCGGAGGGCAGAGGTCGGCGTCTCATCTCTCCATTCTGGACAGGCTTGGGCACAAGTGAGGCTTTGTGACCGTCGGGGCTACGGCACGAGAAGTGACACAGTTCCCACCTGGCTCTCTCGGAACATGGACGCCATCCCACTCTCCACAGCTGGAGCCGGCCTACCGGCCCCATGAGGGCACCACCTTGCACGTGGGCCCTCCAGCCCGCAGTAGCGATACCCAGGTGATGCAGTGTGGAGTGGACAGGCCGTGCCTGCTGAATCCTGCCCAAATAGGACATCCCTGTGCGAAAGGAGTGGGCATTGTTGCTTTTGAGCTAGAGTTGTGCAGTAGTTCGTTCTGAGGCAGTGGGTAACTGACGCACAGGTCTGACCTTACTGGGTAGCGCCTCATTGTTTACCAAGGTCACGGGACCGCAGGACACTCCAGCCAGCAGGGGCTGCGTTATCTGTCATCGTTCCTGTCGATCTACCTTTCCTGTCGTCGCGGGTTTGACTTGAACATTTGTGTTCGCTTGGTGTGATTGTAGTTTGCATTTCTAAAGTCACTGGCGAGGCTTCGGGCCGTCCACGTTCTCCGTAAGGAGCCTGGTTATGGTTTTGCCCATTATTCCATTTGCTGCTCTTTTTCTGATGCATCTGAAGGGATCCTGGACACTGATCACTTGCGAGGCACACGTGTTGCGAGCATCTCACAGTTTAGTTTTCTGTCCATCCCCTCCGCAGTCTTTAGAGGAACGAAAGGGTTAGGGCACATACAGTCTGTCCTTTCATCTTCAATCTCTCTGTGACACGTTCAGATCTATTTGTTACACAAACGCTTGGGTTTCTTCCCATCGTGTCATATCATATCCCTTATTTACCATGCGTGTCGCCGTTTGTTGATATCGCCAGTCTTTCCACATTTCAGTTTTCCCCCAACTTCTTTCTACCAGTTGGAAAACCCTCTACTAGGACGAGAACCTCGTGTGCTTTCTCCTGCCTGCTCTTACCTGCCCTTGCCGTACACCGTGTCGGCTCATCTGGGACTTGCTCAGTTGTCGTGGGACCTTCTTTGCTGGCTTCCAGGTCTTCTCCGGGATATACTTGTCCCTCTGCCAGAGGCGTTCGGCATTTTTCTGGAGACTTTGGGTGTGGCAAACTGGGATGTTTACAGACTGTGAAGACACCTTTCGTCTGCTGTCTCATGAATGAGTTTCTCTGTACATGGAATTCTTGAATTCTTAGAATTTTAACAGCCGCTTCTTTGCCAAGTAACGATCAGATTCAGTCTGATTAAAGAAGACCCTTCTTGGACGCCTGTGGTGCTCAGTGGGTGAAGCCTCTGCCTTCAGCTCAGGTCATGATCTCAGGGTCCTAGGATCGAGCCCTGCGTGAGGCTCTCTGCTGGGTGGGAGCCTGCTTCCCCCCTCTCTCTGCCTGCTTGTGATCTCTGTCAGACAGAGAAGTAAAATCTTAAAAAAAGGAAAAGACCCTACTTCTCTGAAGGTTGTTGAGCTCGTCTCTGTATCCTGGCGATTCCAGGATGTCACTGTGACATGACTGTGTGAGTTTCTTCTTCACTCCTCCTGGCATGATTCTGTCACGTGAGAAGCCCTTTTCCCTCCCCTGTCCCGGGAGAAGGGTTTCCCGGCTTTCATCTTCTTTTAAGAGCCTCTTACTCTTGACCCTGTCCTGAGACACTCCACCTTGCTGCTTTGCCTCAGGTCAGGCCGAGGGAGGGATGCGGGCCCAGCTTGCTTGTCGTCTGCCACTGGGTGCCCTGGCGAGCCTGCATTCAGGTCAGCGGGCATCTCTAGGGTAGTTCCCGGGGCTGGGCACATATGGTTGGGGTCCCAATGCTGGGCCAGCCCTACCTCGGCCCAGCCTCGAGGGGGGCTGTGGCTGGAACCCTAGCCCACCCTCCAAGCCTTCACTTCTCAACCCGTGCACTGGGGGCAGGGAGACACAAGTGCGGGTCAGCAGAGGCTGGTGGGCTCCGGCTCCCACGGAGGACACTGGTCAGGGCAGCCTGCTCCAAGTAAGGCCTTTGCTGGAGGGCCCCAGGCAGCGGGCTCTGCCCCGCCTGCCCCGATAAGAAGAAGATCTTACCAGCTCAGAGGGACCCAACCTTTGCCCTGGAGGCAGGTGTGTCCCTTCTCTTCCTGAGGGGCCTCTCCTGCTGCCCCCAGCTAGGGGGGCCGTGCCAGATCCTTTCTCCCAGAGCCCAGCCCTCCTTCGTGGTCACGGTGCTAGCCAGAAACCCTCCAGAACCATCTAGGCTTCTCCACAGAACATCTAGGCTTCTCCCGGGGCACTGGGCTTCACCTCTCCGGAGCCAGCTCCCCTAATCTGGTGGCCTCCACCTTGGGGATCCGCCTCTCTCCCTTGCCCAGTGTCCTGTAACCCGACTCGGGTTAGCCCTCTACCCTGGCTGGTGACCCAGTCCAGTCGCCCTCTCTGGCCCCCAGCCCCGTGACTTGTTGTGCCCTCAGTCCCAATACCCCCTCCCTCCCCCACCCAGGGTCCGCACACACCTCCTCAGGCCCCCCAGGATTCAGGCCCTGTGGACCAGGGCCTTGGCCCTCCCCCTCGGACAGCCAAACCAGGGTCCCCCGCCCCCACTTGAGGTCCCGGCCCTCCCCTTCAGGCCCTGGGCCCAGGGTCCCAGCCACCCCGCCCCAGGCGCTCCCCCGGGGTCCCGGCCCGTCGCCTGAGGGCCCCGACACCCACTGAGGCCCCGGGTCCGATCGCCTCCCTGAGACCCCCCCCGGCCCCCCTCAGGCCCCCCTCAGGCCCCCGGCCCAGGGTCCCGGCGCCCGCCGCCCCCGGCCCGGCCACCCCTCCCCGCCCGCCGCCCTCGGCCCGCCCCTCCCCCGGCGGCGCGCGTCACGGCGGCGGCGGGCGGGGCGCGTCTCGCACGCAGCGCGCCGGGCGGAGCGCTCGCCGCATTGTTTGCTTCGCTGGGGAGCGAGCGAGCGAGCCGGCCCGGGCGTCCGACCCTCCCCGCGCCCGCCGCCCGCTCCCCTCGCCCGCCGCCGCCGCCGCCGCCGCCGCCGCCGCCGGGCCTCCGCGCCCGCCCCTCCCCCGCCGCCGCCCCTCCCCCGCCGCCGCCCCGGGGAGCCCGAGAGCGCGCGAGCCCGCGGCCGCCGAGCCGGGCCGGGCGCCGCCGACAGGAGCCCGCGCCCAGAGCGGCGGCGGCCCGGGCCTGCGCGGCCGTTGGCGGGGGAGCCGCGGGCGCCATTAGCGCCGCCTGGGCCGCGCCGGCCTCCGCGCCCGCCGCCGGGCTCCCGCGGCCGCGGCCCCGAAGGTGAGTGGGCGGGGGCGGGCCGGGGCCGCGTCGGGGCCGCCCGCCGCCGCCGCCTCGCCCGCCGGCCTCTCGGGTGCCTGTGCCGGCGCCATGTTTGGCGGCCGCGGCGGGCGGCGCATTGTCCGCGAGCGGGCGGGTGGGCGGCCTGAGGGCGGCCGCGGTGGCGGGGCGGGCGGGGAGGCGGCGGCGCCGGGGAGGCCGCGCGGGGGAGGCCGGGGTCGGGGGGGCCGGGCGCGGAGGCCCGGAGCCCGGCGGCGGAGGAGGCCTGGGCGCCGGGGAGGCCGGAGGCCGGGGAGGGAGTTCGGGGACCTGGAGCGCCGGGGAGGCCGGGAGGAGCCGCGGTGTCGGCAGCGGGGGACGGAGCCGGGGAGCCGGGGCGTCGGGCAGGCCGGAGGGAGCCGGGGAGCCGGGAGCGGGCTCGCAGATCGGGGAGCCGGCGGGCCGCGGAGCGGGGGTGTCGGGCCCGGCGTCCGGAGGCCGCGCTCGTCCCCGCCTGGCCCCGCTGTGCCGGCCGCGGCGGTGACCCGCGGCAGGAAGGGCCGCGGGGTCGGGGCCTCGGAGCCGGCGGGGTACCGCGGGCCGGAGCCTTCATTGTGCGCGAGCGGGTCGCATTATGTAACAGATCCACTCGGTTTGTTTTGCCAGGACAGGAAACTCCCTGCAGTAGGGCCGGACTTTAAACGTTTGCTAACCCTGAGCCCTGGGCCGGCCTCGCGGGCCAGGCGCCCCGGCGCCGGGCGGTGGGTGGTCCCGTCGGGCCGCGCAGCCACGGAGCGGGTGGGAAACACCTGCGCTCCCGCTTCCCGGCCCCTGTTAGCAGCAGCGGCTCTCCCGAGGCGGCGTGTGGAGCCAGCAGCCCCGCCGGGAGGGCACAGTTGAGTTTTGACACCAGCCGTGCCCAGGAAGCCGCCACGCCCATCGAGGCCGTTTGCACCCGCCGCAGAGTCAGCGCAGCCTGGGGCCGCGCCTAGCTGCGCCTACGGCAGGCTCGAGAGTCAGGGGGCCCTGGGCACGTCGCGGGGGCTCAGGCGGTCCTCCCACGGGCCGGTGAGCTGGGGACCGGCCTTGCTCCCACTTGCGCCCACAGACATGGGGGAGTGGATGGGACTTGTCCCAGGCCGGGCTGCGAATGAACTGATTGGGGACGGGGAGTGGCCCATTGCTGTGCCCACTTCCTCTCTCCTGGCTCGCTCGGCTTCTCTGCGTGTACACAACGGAGTTATTGCTGGAAGCGCTGGCTCTGTCCTTGCTGCCCACCTCCCGTGGGAGTCCTTACGGCTCCAGGGAAGCGCCTGGTGTGGACGCGGCCTGTCCAGTCCCGGTCAGTGGGCGTAGGGAGGCGAGGAGACGGGGCAGTCACTCTGTGTTGCTCAGTGCCCTCTGTCCCGGTCACAGCTACGAGTCCAGATCACAGACCTGCGGGGACCAGGAAGTGTTAGGTGAGCTCCTTGTGGACCGTGGTCAAAGACCCCCCCCCCCCCCCCGGGAGAGTGTGGCTCTTGGAGGCCCGTCGTAGTTAGATCTGCTCGGTGCGGTGGCCAGAGGACAAGGTGAGGTGTTTGCTTTGAACCTGGTGAGTAACCAGCTGTTGCTCCTGTGCCACCTTGGTGGGGACACGTGAGGCCGTCCCCAGGTGCCTGAGGGTCCCCTCCTCGGAGGCCGTGGTGTTGACACCTCTCTTCACAAGGGATCACTGGTGCAGGGCTGGCCGGCCGGTGGCTTCTGCCCGACCCCAGTGGTCCAGGGCTGAGGGCGCCCCTGCGTAGCCCTGAGGCGCAGGTGAATGGAGTTTTGGCCGGCCACGGCGTTTTCATGCTTGTTTTTACAGGGAATTCCTGGTAAGTTTCAGCATAAACAGGGATTTCTGTTTGACAAAAGGAGAAGAACAGTCTGAAGTCTCTGTCTTAAAAAAGTGCATTTCGGGGCTGCCGGGCTTGCCTCTCAGGACATTTCTGGTGCTTTGGGGGCTTTTCCCCAAGGCCAGATGGGTTGCTGGGGGCCGCGGTCCAGTTCCTCCAGGTGACCACAGAGCCGTGGGTCTGGGCCTCCGGCTTGGAATGTTCATTTAGAGGCCAGTCTCCTAGAAGTCCTCTTGCTTCCTGTCAGCAGAGTGTGGTGGTCCGGGGAGCGGAGTCAGAGGTCCTCATTGTCATCCTAAGGTGACACCTTGCTTGGCGGCTGGCGGTCCAGGGTCTTCCTGTGAGGCAGGCCGAGAGCAGACTCTGTCACTGAGTTAGATGGTGGAGGTCTGGAAAGAGCGAATTCTTGTGAAGGTCTGCGGCCAGGCTATCAGGCTCCTGAGCCACTGCTGGCAACCCCAGGCGGGGGCTCTCGTCGGACGGCGGGGGGTGCCGCTCACTGTTGGCGGCGAGCGGAGGTGCCCTCTGTGGCCCGTTGCACGTTGTCTGGGTGTAGGTGATGAGGAGGGCAGGGCGGGCCCCGCAGTCACGCCAGCAGCTGAGAAGTGCCCCTGGGGCAGTGGGGCGGGTTGGCTGGGCTGTGGGGGTTTCTGTGCGGTCACTGCTGAGGCCCTCTGGAAGGCGGGTTGGGCCTCCTGGGGGTGAAGGGGGGCTCCCCTCTTTGGTTCTGGCATGGCTCAGTGGCCCTGGGCCTCACCATGTGCGGAGGCCGTGTTGGTGGAGAGGGTGGACCGCCGTGGTCAGACTGCCGAGGCTTCCGGCTGCCGGCGGGGGTTTTGCACCGGGGATGTAGGGGCCCTCCTGGGCAGCAGTGGGGCCGGGGAAGAGCTGGTTAAGGGGCGTGTTGGCCCGGAGCGGGCAGCCGCTGAGCGTGCTCCCCTTGCCGTCACGACCTCCGTGCCTGCTGGAGTCCGGCCCTGTGTGGGCTTTCCTGGGCTCAGAACTGGGACCCCTCCTCGGGAGGAATGCTGCGGTCGTCTTGACAACCTGTTAGTGTGGTCTGGGAAGGTGACCGGGCAAGCTATGGGAACCCCAGAGTGGCCTGGAGGGACTTGCGCCTCTCAAAGTCCACTCCTTGCTCCTTGTGTCATCTTGTCCAGGCAGTCCGTGACACGCGATCGCGAGTCCTGGGGTGCGTGGTTTTGGAAGCCTTGGAGCGATGTCAGCTGGGAGTTTGACTCCGATGTAGTTTGAGTTGGTCGGTTTGCTCTGGCCACGGTGTGTCTGGTGGTTTTTCTCGTCCTGGGTCTCTGCAGGGAGTTAACGCCCGCCCCCTGTGCCTCTGTTTCAGGGAGTCAGTACCAAATGAGGAGGAAAGCACGATGTCATCGCGGCGCTGCAGCGAGGCACCCTTCCTCCCCGTGCGGCACTAAGCACTCCCCCACGCGAGAGACCCTGACCTACGCGCAAGCCCAGAGGATGGTGGAGATCGAGATTGAGGGGCGCCTGCACAGGATCAGCATTTTCGATCCCCTGGAGGTCATACTGGAGGACGACCTCACCGCCCAGGAGCTGAGCGAGTGCAACAGCAACAAGGAGAACAGCGAGAGGCCGCCGGCTTGCGCGCGGAGCAAGCGCCACAAAAACAACCGGGTCAAGAAGAAACATGAGGCTCCGCCCAGCGCCCACGGTCCGCTGGCGTCGGCCGGCGCGCTTCCTGAGCCCAAGGTGCGGATCGTGGAGTACAGCCCGCCCTCCGCCCCCAGGCGGCCCCCGGTGTACTACAAGTTCATCGAGAAGTCGGCGGAGGAGCTGGACAACGAGGTGGAGTACGACATGGACGAGGAGGACTACGCCTGGCTGGAGATCGTCAACGAGAAGCGGAAGGGCGACTGCGTCTCGGCCGTGTCGCAGAGCGTGTTTGAGTTCCTGATGGACCGCTTCGAGAAGGAGTCCTACTGCGAGAACCAGAAGCAGGGGGAGCAGCAGTCCCTGATCGACGAGGATGCCGTGTGCTGCATCTGCATGGACGGCGAGTGTCAGAACAGCAACGTGATTCTCTTCTGTGACATGTGCAACCTGGCGGTGCACCAGGAGTGCTACGGGGTGCCCTACATCCCCGAGGGCCAGTGGCTCTGCCGGCACTGCCTGCAGTCCCGGGCCCGGCCCGCCGACTGTGTGCTCTGCCCAAACAAGGGAGGTGCCTTCAAAAAGACCGACGACGACCGCTGGGGCCATGTGGTGTGTGCCCTGTGGATCCCGGAGGTGGGCTTTGCCAACACAGTGTTCATCGAGCCCATCGATGGCGTAAGGAACATCCCTCCGGCCAGGTGGAAACTGACGTGCTACCTCTGTAAGCAGAAGGGCGTGGGCGCCTGTATCCAGTGCCACAAGGCCAACTGCTACACCGCCTTCCACGTGACGTGCGCCCAGAGGGCCGGCCTCTACATGAAGATGGAGCCCGTGAAGGAGCTCACGGGCGGCGCCACGACCTTCTCCGTCAGAAAGACCGCTTACTGTGACGTCCACACGCCCCCAGGCTGCACGCGGAGGCCTCTGAACATTTACGGGGATGTCGAGATGAAAAACGGTGTCTGTCGAAAAGAGAGCTCCGTCAAAGCGGTCAGGTCCACGTCCAAAGTCAGGAAGAAAGCAAAAAAGGCCAAGAAGACACTGAGTGAGCCCTGCGCGGCCCTGCCGCCCGTGTGTGCTCCCTACATCCCCCCGCAGAGGTGAGTGCCTGCAGGCGTGGGGCGCGGGACGGCGGGAGACCCCGGGACGGGGTGGGGGGACTCCGGGACGGGGGCCGCCAGCTGGGGGCTCTCTGACGGACCTTCTCCCCTGAGCTGCGAGGACCTTGGAGCCCGTAGCTTCCCGACTTGAGGGATTAGGGTCCGGGGCCCTGATGCCATCACCTTCGACACGATAAAAAGCTGTTCCTCGCTCTGCTCCGCTTCCAACTTTAGGAACCTTGGGGCAATTCAAAAATAACTTCTTGTAAAGTGAAGGGGAGGGCAAGTGACAAGTGGAGATCAGAGTGGGGCGGCCAGGAGCTTCGCAGAGGGAGACGCCGCTCTCCTTTCTGGGTTTCCTGAGCCTTTCCTCGGTGCTGTGAATAGTGGTCAGCGTGGGGCTCCCCAGCGTACAGCAGGCCGCGGCCGCGGTGGGGGGTGCGGGTGGGGGCCGCAGGGGTCTGGAGGGTTCACGGTGGTGGGGGGGCCGCAGTGGGGAGTGTCCCTGCCTTGTTCTTACATGTGTCCCAGGGGCCAGTCCGCATCCGGCTGTGTCGCTCCTGTCCCTGGACTTGTTTCCTCTTCTCTGCCTGGGGTCCGGTTACGGACTTGCTCTTTGCGTTTTGTTCAGCGTGTGGGTGGGTGACTCGGTGATGAGGGTGAGGGAGTCGAGGGCTCCCCCAGGCCTGGGGGGAGCTTTGCGGGTGGCAGGCACTTGGTCGTCGGGCACGGGGCTTGCGGGCGTCTGGTGGAGGAGACCGCATGGGGCGGCGAGGTGAGGGTGCGGACCGTCGCGTGTGCCCGAGGGTGGCTTGGGGCTTACGTGCGGTGGCCTGGACGCCGGGAAGAGAACCTGCTCGTCTCACAGACTGAGTGACGGGCTCGGGGACGTTTGGATTGCTGAGAAGTAAGAGTTACCTTAAACGTGTCCAAGACTCGGTTTTTGGGTTGTTTTTGTGCATGTCTGTGACGGGGAGGAGCGCGTGTGATGAAGCGGGGTGGCTTGGTCCTCACGTGTCACGACTGGCATCAAGGTCACCTGTCGGGTTGCGAGGTGTAGTGGGCGTTGTCCATTGGAACACTGTCTTCTCCCGCGAGAGGAGGCGCTTAGTGTCTCTTAAGAATTAGAAGTCGGGGCTGCTGGGGGGCTCCGTCAGTTGAGTGTCCGACTCCTGATGTCGGCTCAGGTCATGATCTCAGGGTCCTGGGATCGAGCCCACAGCAGACCCCACGCTCAGCGGGGCGCCTGCTTCCCTTCCTCTTCCCCTCCCGCTGTGCACACGATCTCTCTCCCTCTCTGAAACAAGTAAATCTTTAAAAAAACACGAGAAGTATGACTTTTTTCCCAAACTGAAATTTTGCTCATACTCGTTACAGAAGCAGTAAATTCAGACAGAAGCGAATAAAAGTGCTTGTCCCTTGTGTCCAGAGGAAAACGCTGTCAAAAAAACCACGGCGTCTGTTTGCAAACCAGTCAGCTAGACTTCTTAAAAGATGGTTTTACTTGCATTTCTGCCTTGGGCCAGAAACTGTGAGATTTGCATCAAGAGCTTCTGCTGAAGAGCCCTAGAAACTTGAGCTTTACTGTGATCGAGGTAAATGAAAGGGAGAAAAGGTGACCTAGGAGATGGAGAAGCCGGAAGTCCACCGTGCTGGCCCCTCCGTGCCCAGCTCCGTGTGCTCGTGTGCTCGTTTCGAGGGGCCGGGCTGGGGCTGCTGGGCCGTTCGCAGGAGAAAGCATTTCCAGCGGGAGAACCTGGGCGCCCACAGGTCTCAGGTGACCCGGCCTGACGGAGGAGAGACTCACACTTTGGACCGAGGCGTTGCAAAGCAGGTCGTGTAGCTGAACTGCGGGCCAGAGCTGTAGCCTGGCCCGTGTTTGGGTTTCTTCTTTTTCTAATTTAGGAATAGCCCGTCACTGCACTTCGGAGCAGAGATCGAAGACGGACCTAGGTTAGGGTCTGGGGCCGTGCCGTCTGGCTTGCCCAGACTTCGGGATATTTTGGGCCACAGGCCCCCCGCCTTGGAAGATCTCCCAGCCACCCTCAGCTGGTGGTAATCTGTGGTCGGACCACTCTGTGGGCTGACAGGGCCGGTGCTGGGGTGGCCTGGGCTTTCCAGCCACTGCTCTTACTATCCTGAAGCCGCGGCCTGAGGTGTGGCTGGTCTGGCGGCCCCGTTCCTGGGGGGTTGCAGGGACTGCCGGTGGAGGCCGATGGTCCCCCTGCCAGTGTGGCCGCGGGCACAGTGACTTGAGGGTTGTTCCGAGGTCTGCGTCAGGCCCATCTTTGTCTGTCTTGTCTCCATCACGTACTTTGTTAGAGTGTGTTTCTAACACGGCAGCAGTACGAAGCCGCAGAAGAGAGTAAAAGTCTGGAGAGAGGAAATCCCATCCCCTCCCTTTCTGCTGTGCTTTCCAAGAAAAATCAACACTTTGTGCTGTTACAGGCATTCTTCTGTTCGGAGGGGTGCCTTTTCCTCGAGTAGCTGCTCTTCTGATGAGAACCTTCTCTGGTTCCTCATCATTCCATGCCACTTTTTTACGGGGAGGGACCAGTTGAGGTGGGCCCTGGAGAGAGGGGGACAGGCCAGAGGAGGACTCAGCAGGTTGTAGCATTCTGGTTTCTTTGTAGTAACTGAGTTTTCCCAGAGCGCTCTCTTTTGTCGTTCTTTGCTGGGGGCTGCTCTTTATTTGTGGAGGAGCATGGTCTCTAATGAACAGAGGCTGGTGTGCTTCGTTGGCCTTGATACCAGCCTGGTCCTCTTGGCCATTTGGGTCATTTATGTGGGGGTGGCTCAGGGCACGTGCACACCTGATAAGTTGTTAATGACGAGCTGGAGGGTCCGGTCCACAGCTCAGTTAACTCAGGGGCATCCCTGGTCGGTGCCCTCCCTCTGTGCAGATGCCAGATGAGGACAGATGTGGGAGACACTTGACAGAGAAATTTCATGCTTGTTGAACGTAAATGTGAAAAGTGTGAACTTGAGCTTTGTACGTCTTTTTTTTGCCGTGTTTCTGGAAGTTAATTTGACTGTAATTGAGAAAAGTTCTGTAGGGCCGTGGTTTGGTTTGGGGAAGGGAGAGAAGCGCTGGCATAGCCCTTCTGGGAGGTGGGGGCTCTAGCCCCCCCCACCAGGGCTGCTGGTCCCCCAGGGCTGCTGGTCCCCCCAGGGCTGCTGGTCCCCCGGGGCTGCCTGGCCCGCTATGTGCCATCCTCGGTGTGGCTCCACAGGCAGGCATGGCACCCTTGCTGGCGTTGGGGTCCTCAGGAAAGGGCCTGTGTAGGGTCTAAAGCAGCGGCTACTCTGGAAGGAAGCATTAAAAACCAAACCGAAAAGTAAAACCTGCAGGTTGTGTGTTGTGGTCTGTGGAAAAGCAAGGTGCTCGTGTTTGCCTCCGGCCGCTGGGAAAGCACCGGAGCGTGGGCTTCCCAAGTGCTCTCGGAATGTTCTCATTCCCACCTGCCCTGATCTCTGTTTGAATTCAGACTGGGGGGTTGGGCGTCTCCTCCTGGGAGGGTGTCCTCCCCAGGCTGTGGCTTCTCTGCCAGCCTGGGGTCGGGCTGTGCAGTGCCGCCGCTTGTCTTCCCTGGAGGCCGGGGGAGGCAGGGGAGGAGGCACAGGGTGCCTTGTGTCTGGTGAGCAGGTTTGTTTGGACCAGGGAGCTGCAGTGAAGGGGAAGGCACTGGGGGAGGACCTGGTCAAGGTGTGTGGGTCAGCAGGCTCCTCCCGGGGTCTTGTGCTTAGTGAGTGTGGTGCTGTGGGCCATGGGCCACGGTCCTTCAAGCATCAGGACAGCTTGGCCTGTGCCCTGTGCAGCCCCTCCCACGCTCGGCCCCTCCCAGGGTGCTCTGTGTGGCGGTGCTCCCCGCAGGGAACCGCTGTGCTCCCCACACTGGTGTCCTCGCCCTCCTACTGGGTCTGGGTCTCCACCCAGGATCTCTGGTGCTCAGTCCATGGAAAGAACCTGCCAGGGAAGTAGATTTTGTCATTTCTGTTCATATTCATTCTATTTGCTTATTTTTGGCAGAAATAGGATTGGAACTTACAGGTTTTTTGTAACATTGGCAGTGGGCAATTGCTGCACTGACTCCCTGCTGCCGCAGCCTGGGTGGCCCCTGGGCTGGTCAGGGCCAGATCTGTGCGGGGCGCTTGGAGTCCACACCCGCACGCCACAGCGGCCCGGCAGGCAGTGTTCCGAGTGCCGAGCGAGGTTTCAGACGGCCCTCCACAGGCCCTGGTGCGGATCACATCGGGCTGAGGGTGGTTATTTCAATTTTTTACTTGGAAATAAACTCCAAATTTATGAAATATTGCAAAAATAAGGAGAGAGACCTCCAAATCTTCTTATTTGAGCCGTCTTTTATTGGACAGAGAGAGACACGGCGAGAGAGGGAACACAGCAGGGGGAGTGGGAGAGGGAGAAGCAGACTCCCCGCCGAGCAGGGAGCCCAACGTGAGACTCCATCTCAGGACTCTGGGATCACGACCTGAGCCGAAGGCAGACGCTTAACGACTGAGCCACTCAGGCGCCCCCTTGGAGCCACGGAGTCTTTCTAAGGTGCCTCCCATTGCCCGGCACGGAGAAGGCCCACATGTGCCCACGCGTCCCATAGGATAGGACTGAGCTCGGGGTGAGCCGCAGTGAGGCTGGGCCTGCACTCAGGACCGGTCCCGGTGGGTGAGCCTGCTGGGATCTGGATGCTTCCCAAGCTCCTCCCAGGTGGGCTGGTTTTGGAGAAGGCAGCCCCCCTCCCCCGCAGAGTGACCCTTGTTCTGGGTTTGCCTGGGGTCCGCAGAGCTGCCAGTGTCCCTCGCCCAGAGGGAGTGACAGCCCCTGCTCCCTGGTGACCACGGTGTTGCTGGCGCCCCCGCGGAAGGTTTCTGCGCTTGTGGTGTTCTGGCGTCCGGCCTGCGGTCCGGGAGAAGGAGGCCGGGCGGCTCCTCTTCACAGCGGCCACAGGTCCTACCTGTGGGTTCTCTGCCCCGGGAGGGCGGGGGGGTGGTCCACCTCAGCCCCCACCCCGGAACTCCTCAGCGGGATGCTTCCCTTCTGCTGTCCTTGTGCTTTGCAGCGAGACATGGACATGGGGATGGGGAGTGTCTGGTGGCCCAGCAGGCTCTCACTGTGGACCTGACCTTGGGGAACTTGGCTCATGGGTAGCTCGCCGCAGACGGCCACCTCGCCTTGGGTGTGATGCGCCCCAGCCACCTCTGGCTTCAGTGACGGGAAATCCTGAGAAGTGGGGAGGGCAGACTGGGCCGGAGGGTCTCTGGGAGCTGTGTCCACAGAACCACCTCCCTCCCAAGGCAAATTCTGGCTTTGTCTGGTGGGGTTGGATTTCTTTCTTGCCCCCCCAACTTCCATCTGACCTCTGAGCCGGTCCAGAAGTGAGTTGTCCCGTTAGAAAGACTCAGGACACTTGAGAAGGTGGTGCAAAGGGAGGGTGGGGTCTGAGGTCCCACTCTGCAGGGGTGATGCCGGCTTGTCCTGAGCACGTCCTTGCAGTGGCCACGCACACGTGTAGGGAAAATAATTTTTTAATGGCATTTTTTTTCCATTTCCCAGGGTTTTTATATAAAAAGTTTTAAAATGGAAAACTAGAGACTAACACAGGCATTTACCAAATGTCGCTTTTTGTTTGTTTTAAAGAAACGACAGGAAAGGAGCACTCCCAAAGTCCCTTTCGCGCCCCTCCAGGCCCCTCAGCCCCCCCACAGCGGCCCCTCGTGCATGGCGGTGCGTTCCTCCAGTCCCTGTTCTGCTGTTCCTGCACTTGGGCACACAGGGTTTGCTGCTGCTTATGCACTGACCTTGAGGACCACGCTGTCACGTGTCGCGGCTTCCCGCGTTGCCGTGGGTCTGGAGTGGGCGGGTGGCCTCGCAGGTGACCGTGCTGCTCCCGTGGGAGTTCCTGGCTCGCTTCAGAGCCGGGCGTCGCTGGGGACTGGCGCGGTGCTCTCGGCACGAGCTGGTGTCATCACTGCGCATCATGCAGTGTCCGTGGCCACCCGGGCGGGAGCGGTGGCGTGTGTGTCCCTGTGGCTGAGGAGGCCTCCGCCTCGCATGTGCGTGGCCAGGTGCTTCGGCTGTGCAGGTTGCGTGCGTCCCTTCCCCTTGGCTTGGCGTCTTGTCATTGTGTCTGCGCGCCCTTCAGCTTCGGACGTCTGGAGCCCCGTCCGAGCGGTACTGCACTCGGAGGTCTCCCTTGCCTGTCCCTTCCTTTCTGTTGTCCTCATTTCATCCAGGAGCGTGTCGGTAGAGAACAGGTTAGAACGTCTTCTTTTAAGATTTTATTTATTTGAGAGACAGTGAGAGAGAGAGAGCACCAGCAGGGGGAGGAGGAGAGGGGGAGGCAGACTCCCCACTGAACAGGGTGCCTGGTGCGGGGCTCGATCCCAGGACCCTAAGATCACGACCTGAGCTACCTGGGCACCCCGAGAACAGGTAAGAACTCTTGAGAACAAACACATCCATAACACCGCGGCGTCTGGATGAACGGGCCTCTTCGTCTTAGCGTCTTTTCCTGTGTGGTGCTGCGTCCTGGGTCTGGTCTGAGGCCGCCTCCCTCCCCCCAGCGCCGAGGTCCTGCCGCTCCCCGTATTCCTCCAGCAGCCCGAGGCCCTCCTGCCTGGTTCTGTGTCTTTCCCCCATGGCCGGTCAGCGGGCCAGCTCTGACCCCACGGCTGCCAGCGCTCACGCCCGTCCCTGCACCACTCGTCGCCTTGCGTGACACGCACGCACGCAGTGTCCCTGCGGAGTCCCTACGTGTGTGGTTGGGTCGCCGTCCCCACGTGCATTCCCAGGCCTGCTTCTCGTGATGGCCGTGTCCCTGCAGGAAGCCGGGACTCCACGCACAGGGGTTACGCGAGCACGGCTGGGCCTGCCTTGCCGCACGCGGACGCCGTTTCATGCCCCGTGAGAGTTCGTGGGGTTCTCGTGGACGTTGTGAGTAGCTGGTTTTTCAGGTTAGCGTTTTTTTTTCTTTTTTTGCTCTTTGCAGCAGTCCAGGGTTTCTTGTGTTTTTTTTTTTTAAGATTGTTCAGTGTGTTGTAGCTTATTAGGTTATTTTTGTGGACAGTCTGTGAGGAAGTGATGGTGTGGGTGGGCTTCTCCGTCCCTTTGTGTTTGGTCGTCTGTCCAGGCTCGGTGCAGGCCAGGACCGCCGGCCCAGCGTCGGGTTGGTGGGGCGGGAGCGGACAGCTTTGCCTCGGTCCTGGCACTTTCCATGAGTTTTGCCTTTTACTGCCCGTGGGCGTGTGTTTGCTCTATCTGCTGGTCGGTGTCTGTGGACTCTCGGTCTGATGACTTTTCGCTTCCCTGAAGGCCTCAGGACGTTCTTGGGAAAGCTTCAGACGGCCTTCCCGTCGGCGTCTCTGTCCCCTCGGCCTCCGTGCCCAGCGGGCCCTCGGGGTCTGCCGGCCGTGTCTTGGCTGTGGTGGCCTCCCTGCACAGGCCACCCCTGGCGCGGGCCGCCGTTCCCTCAAGTGTCCCTGGCCTGGGCGCAGAGGCCTCGGTCACTTGTTGAATCCGTGTCCCTCACGTCTGTGTCTTCACGCGCCTGAGGACGAGTCTCTGGTGAGGAGCGAGTGCGGTTGGGTGTTCGGGGGTGACCGCCTTCTCTTGCTCCCGGAGTGAGTTCCCCGCTCACTCCCGCAGCCCCAGCAGGTCCCTCCTGCGCGGTTCTTGCCCAGCCGTGGGGCCGTCCTGTCAGGCCTCTTGACAGACCTTCTGGGAACCTGGAATCCCGTGGAGTCCACTGACCAGTTTGGTCACCTCCGAATTTGCGCGCCTGTTCCGTCTCGTCCTTGTCCGGTACCCGCGCACTGCGGGTGTCTCTGCTTGCGGGAATCCTCTCGGCCGCCATTCAGTCGCGCTCACACTTTCCTCCCGCCGTGAAGGCGGTGCACACCCCGTCCTTAAATCTCCTCTCTTTTCCATTGGCAAGAGTGTCCTCTATCGGGGCGCCTGGGGGGCTCAGTGGGCTAAAGCCTCTGCCTTCGGCGCAGGTCACGATCCTGGGGTTCTGGGATCGAGCCCCGCGGGGGGCTCCCTGCTCAGCGGCGGTCTGCTTCCCCTGTCCGTTGCTCCCCTGCGTCTGCGTGCTCCCGTGCTCTGTCTCTCTGGCAAGTTCGTAAACGAAATCCTTAAAGAAAAGAAAGAGCACCGTCTGCATTTCTCTGGGAGCGGGGAGGCGGCATCTTTATGTCGGTTCCGAACCGGGGAAGCATCTTGTGTGTGCCTGTTGCCGTCGGTCTTGGGAGGGGAGCCTCTCCCAGCCCTGCTGGCGGGGTCCTCGCCCTTTGGTGGGAGTTGGGGGTCGTGGTTGACCTGTTGCTTTCCACGTCTTTGGAGATGATCGCGGTCTGTGCTGCACCGCTGGTCTGAGTTCTCCTTACAGCACCCGTCATCTCAGGACCACCCCTTGCCCTCCTGGGACAGGCCCCCTCGCTCCTGGTGGGTGGGTCAGTTTATCGCACGTGGACTTGTTCCAGTTTGGCCTGTATGTTCGCGGGTGACTTTGGCCTCTCCCTCGTGTCCCTGCGGCCCGTGAGTTGGAGCACCTGCCTCCTCGGCGTGGGGCGCACCTGCTGTCCCTGGCGGCTGGCAGGAGGTTGCCTGGTCTTCTGGCGGCCAACCTCTTCTGAGAAACTATCTTTTTTCCTTTCCTTTTGGGGTAGGAGGAGGATTTCACACTATTGATTCTGTTCTTACGATCATTTCTGTGAACGTATTGAGTTTTTCTTTGTACCTCAGAACTCAGTTTTGGGAAGTTTGTTTTTTTCTTGGGTTGGTTTCCTGTCTCCAGTTTTGTGATTCACATTTCTAACTGATTCCTTGTTCATTTGTCCTCCCCGTGCTCGCGCCGGGTCTGTGCTCAGGGCAGGGCCTGCCAGACGTGGCCCACCTGTCTCTCTGAGAGCAGCTGGGGGCGGGGGGCTCCGTGCGTCTTCCTCTTCCTGTTTCCGTTTCGCTGGGTGTTGCTTGTCTGGTCCCCCAGCGTCGTCCAGTGTCCTCGACGGGCAGCACTGTCCGTTTCAGCGACAGGTGGTGGTGCGAAGCTCGCGGGTGTTGTGGGTGTCAGGCCGGTGGCTCGCCCTCCGTGGCACACAACCGAGGCGGCGGTGGCGGGGGCTTGGCGTGCCGTGAGCCCAGGTCGCGTGGCCGGTTTCCCGACTTACCTCGGGGGGCCGCATGTTACAGAGCGAGCCTTTCTCTTTCCTCAGACATTGTGGACATAAACCACCAAAATAACCTTGAAAAGCAGTGTAGCACCTCCCGCATTTTTGAGTTCAAATTCAGCACTTTTCATCCTAAGATCAAACGGCTGGAAGGTGTAATTTCTGGAATATTAAAAACAGGCACAAGTGGAGAGGCTCATCATTCCCAAAGGGAACCGAGTGGGGTCTGGGCGGTCGGGCCGTGGCCTCGGTCTTCCCCGCTGGGCTAGGCCGCGAGTGCCGCGCTCGGGCAGACGGAGCCGCGCGGCTGCAGCGCCTTCCCCATGAGTGGTGCGTGCTGAGCGCCCGTCTTCGGGAACGGGGCCTGGCGGGACAGCCGGGCTCCGCGGGTGGTTGTGCCGCATCTCGCTCCGATGAGCCACCCTCTCCCGTAGTTCTCTTCCTGGTTTTGTCACCGTGGACGTGAGTCTACGTCTTGGTCGCGTGCGTGAATAGAAACTGTGAAAGCGGTTTTATCATAGCAGGTTCTCGATTTTCAACACTTTGTTCCAAATTATACGCCAGAGTCACACATTGGTGTCTTACCGCCGACCCTGTGTCGGGCCCTCCCCCAGAGCCTGGTTACTTTTCCTCTGGAGGCGCCGTGTGTGTGAGACACGTCCAGCAAGGCTTGAGAAAATCGAACTCTTGATCCTTTTTATACCTTTGCCAAATAGTGTTTCTTAAAAAATCTCCAAAGGAGCACCTGGGTGGCTCAGTCGGGTAAGTGTCCAAAGTCTTGATTTCGGCTCCGGCCGTGGTCTCAGGGTCCTGAGATCGAGCCCCGTGTCGGGCTCCCTGCTCAGTGGGGCGTCTGCTCGAGTTTTTCTCTCCCTCCCTCTGCCCCTCACCCTGCTTGCCATGTGTTCTCTCTCTCAAAGAGAGAAATTTTTAAACAAAGTATTTACAACACAAAGGGAGAAAGAATAGAGCAACAAGCGCAGGGCCCTGGGGTAAACACCCGTGTTACAGCTCCGTCCTTGAGACAGAACCTGGCGCTCCCCCACCCCCCTAAGCCCTCCCTGCAGCCCCTTCCTGTCCTGGGACTCCCACTGTCTTCCCCGGTGTGGGACTTGCCCGCTTACCCTCTTCCTGAGCACCAAGGTGTGCCTTGCCTTGAAAATGACACGAGCCCTGTCTGCCTCTCATTGTGTGAAGGTCCCTTGTGCTCTCTGTCCTGTCGGAGAAGTGTTGGGGAGCCGCGTCCCCATCCTGCTGCGAGGCTCCTGGGCCCTGTCCCGTGGCCAGGCCTGTGTGGTGGGCGTTGTCTCTCGTGAGCTCCAGCGCGGTCCGCTGCCCTCTGCCTGCTCTGCGGGGGCTGCGGGGCTGGTGGGAGCAGGGTCGATGCGCACGTGTGCAGGGTGGGCCCTGCTGCCTCCCGGGGGCTGGGGTGTGTCCGAGGGGGCACGTGGGGCGCCCGGGCACTCGGTGCCCGCGCTGCGCCTCCAGGACTCGTCGTGGCTCGTGACGTGGATCCAGCTCAGCTGAAGGCGGCTTTTCAGTAAACGCTCCAGGACCACCTCGAGACACGCTCTTCAGAGCCTTGCTCACGTGCGTGAACTGTCAGCGGCTCAGAGACCCCGGCGGAGGAGGTGGTGGCTTGTTTCACGAGGTTCAGGACCCTTATTCCTGAGCTTGCCCTCAAACAGCGCTTCCTTGAACCTTCGGACTGTTAGAAAGCACTTCTGTTCACTCCGTGTCATTCCACTGTTGAAACGGCCAAGTGTGACCTTGTGGTGAAACACCGTCTGAGCCGCGAGCGTCCAGGTCCACGCTCCTTCCTGCTCCTGAGTGCTGCCTCGCTGGAGACTGGACAGACAGACCGACCCCCCCAGAAACAGCACTGGCAGCGCCCAGGGCCCGCACGGGTCCCCGCAGCCGAGCAGCAGCGTTGGAGAGGCTCACGGGTGCAGCAGCAGGTGTCCTCCCACCGCCTCTTGCCGGGGCCGTGGGACCTGGGGGCCTTGAAGGGGCAGACCCACGGCCCCTGCTCACGGGCAGGCTGCAGACAGACCTGAGCACGGGTTCTGCGCCTGCTCGCATCAGCCCTTGGCGTCGTCTTCTGGGGTCTGACGGGACTTTCCTGGCAAAGCCCCCCCAACCCGTGTTTGGCCCAGAGCTGTGCCCTACCTCAGGTCCTCCGCGTCGGGTCCTTTGGCGGGACAGACACTCGAGCTGTGCCTTGCCACAAGAGGCCGTGCTGGTTCTGCGCGTGGAGCACAGGTGTTGCGGGCCGCAGGCGGGGGGCAGCCCTGCGGAGGCCCTGCAGGAGTCAGCGGCCGACCAGCAGCGGCGTTAGGGACAGTCTTAAGATGACGGGCGCTGGACGTGGTGGAGCCGCGGCTGTTCTGGCCGTTGGGATCATCGATCGTTTTGTAACTTACGATTTACTTTCTTCACGGTTTGGTCTTAAAATTGCTTGGTTTCGTCCTGACGTTTTCAGGTTCGGTGTATAGCGAGGAACATCTCATTTCGTTTGTATTTTCATTAAGTTCGTTGATGATTGAGTTTTTATTCTCTTTCAGTGTCTTTGTGAGGCACGTCGGCGAGTCTCCGCTTTGTTTCAGCAGGGAGGACGGTAACAGGGATGGGGAAGCTCCCCGGCCAGCCTTGTGGAGGTTTTTAGATGATGATTCCCCTCCGTGCAGGTGTTTGCACAAGCCCCGTGTGCCATGCAGTCCCTGAAGGGAAGCTGTGTCCTGTGACTGGAGGATGCCCGTGTGCTAGCGAGGAGCCGCTCGGCCGTCTGCAGCCGTCACCCCCACCGTCCCCTCTCTTTCCCCCTTGAGGGGACCGCTCAGCCCACCCGGCGCAGCGGCCTTTCACGGCCACTGGGTGCGGTCGGCGTAACGTGGGAGGAAGGGAGAGCTTCGCCGCTGTACTCTCCTCTTCCGTGTCTGACGTCTCCGGCGGACGCCCGCGTGGCTACGGCGGGTGGAACCCGGGGCTGGCTGGGGGCTGGGCCGTGGGCTGCTGTTCCGTTCGCACGTGGGCTGAGCACGGACGGTAAAGTGTGGACGTCGGTTTGTGAAACTGGCCCTGTCCTTTCTCGTTTCCACCATGAAACACGCTCCTGTGCTCCGTTAGAGCTAAACTCTGAGTTCTCCGTGTTGTAGGTTAAACAGGATTGCGAATCAGGTGGCGATCCAGCGGAAGAAGCAGTTTGTCGAGAGGGCGCACAGCTACTGGCTGCTCAAAAGGCTCTCGAGGAACGGCGCCCCGCTGCTTCGGCGACTCCAGTCCAGCCTGCAGTCCCAGAGGAGCACGCAGCAGGTACGTGGCCTCCTGCCCTCGGGGCGCCCCGCAGCGGTGCCCCCCGCACGCCTCCGGCTCGGGCGTGCAAAAGCCCCGTCCGGTCCAGTGCGGACGTGCTGCGGAGTCGCATCCGCCCTGGGCTGCTGACGCTGCCGGAGGTGTGGGCGACTCGGGGTCTGTCCGCGCTCCAGCTTTTTCTGCCTGCACCGGGGACGCCAGGGAAGGCGCTACCACCAGGTTGCACGGGGCGGGCCTGCCGTGGGGCTTGGGGCTTGGGGCGGCAGGAGGTGCGACCTGGGCCCCTGCGATGAGCAGGCCTGCCTGCGTGCTGGGCTGGGGACGTGCGGGGGGTGGTCTCGGGGCCTCGCTCTGAAGGCTTCACGGTGACCCTGGTGGGGAGGGAGGGAGACGAGAGCCACGGGAGGGAGCGGGCACGGGACTCGCCGTGGGAAAGAGCACAGGCAGACCGGCTCGGGGTGTCAGCGCAGCTGGTCGCGTCCGGCCTGCTGAGCGTAGGACGTGGTTCTGGGGGAGCGGATCGGGGCAGCGAGGGAGTGGCTCGGGGAGGTGTTGCGAGCGGACGTGGAGGACAGACACGGCTCTTCGGCCCATTGCCACAGGTTCTCAACGAGCGCGTTCTGTGCTGGGGGCGTGGGCGGCTTCATGGGGGAGCGTGATCGTGGTTGGCCTCGGGCCCGGCCACCTGCTCAGGCCAGGAGGCCAGGAGGCCCCGGCAGAGAGCAGAGTCCCCTCATGGCCCTTCTCCGGCATGCTGGGCGTGCAGCAGAAACCGGCCTTCCCGAGAGCTCGCGGCGGGCCGCCGTGTGGCTGCTGTCGTCCGAGAGGCTTTGGGGACGCCGTCCTATGCGGCCGCACGCTGTGCTCCCGGATCTCCCCAGGGTCCTGGTTGGTGGGGTTCTCTGTGGGTGGAGTGACCCCTCCACGGTGATCAGGCTTGGGCCGCAGCTCCCTGGGGGCGGCTTGGCTGTGGCCGGCACGAGTCCGTTCCCCGTGTCACCACCGTCGCCTGCCGTCAGAGGGGCGGCCGAGACGAGCGTTTGCGGAGTGAACTGACAGCCCGTGACCCCCCCGTGCCAGGAGAAGTAGTTCCTGTCTCTCTGCTGTCCCTCCTCCTCGGTCACCGCTGGTGACTCAGGTCAAGCGTGACTCTCATCACCCCCGCCCGGGTGATGGCGAGCTTCCCGGAGAAGCCTGCATCTTGACCTCTTGATTCTGTGTTGACGAAAAGAGGCAAAACGTTAACACATTTAAGTGCTCAGCTAAAACGTTTTTTGGTGGGATTTAACATCTTTCTTATACTTTTTTTTCTCTTTTTGAAGATTTTACTTATTTACGTGAGAGAGACGACAGCGGGGAGGGGGATGGCGGAGGGAGGAGGAGAGAGAAGCTCAAACAGACCCCCCCAGCCCCCCTGCGAGCAGAGACCAAGTAGGGGTGGAGCGGCAGAGCCGCAGGGAGAGGGGGAGGGGGAAGCGGGCTCTCCACTGGGCAGGGAGCCAGATGCGGGGCTCGATCCCAGGACCCCGGGATCATGACCTGAGCCGAAGGCAGATGCTTCACCGACTGAGCCCCCCAGGCGCCCTGTTACACCTTTCGAAAGCCACAGAGAAACTGAAGATTCTGGGCCTCTGTGGAGTTGCCCTTGACCCTTTTCCATCTCTGGGGAAGGAGGGCGTGCTTCTCTGAGCCGACACCCTCCGGTGGTGCTGGGTTGGGCCGTCCCTCTCCTGGGAGGCCCAGGCCAAGTGCTTGGTGCCCTCAGCACCATCTGAGTCCTGTCCCGTGGTGTCCAAAGTCGCTGGGCCGGGGGCTGCTGGGCCGAGTATTCCCGTGTACCGAAGGCGCCCACTCAGTCTGAGGTCTTGGCGACCCTGGACGCAGGCACACACGAGGCCAGGCTGCTCGCACCCGAGACGCACTGGGGCTGCGACTGGAGTGGGTGCGACCTTCTGTGGTGTGTGCGCTGCCCGCGCCGGGGGCCTCTGAATCCATGCTGAACCGCATCACCCTGGAGGTCTCTGTTGGCGAGGTCTGCTTCAGTGATCAGCTGCCTGTTCGTCCCTCCTCCCCTTGGGGAATGGTTGGGAATGGTGTTGGCGTCCCCCTTCGGGGCTTTCTGCCCACGGGACATGTGGGCCAGCGGGAGTGACCACATAGGTACCACGCGTGGGGACTGGAACATGAGCTGTGGGAGCACTTGTGTCCTCGGCAGAAGGGACCGTCTGGATTGGAGTCTGTCTGTGTGGCTTGAATGAGGGTGTCTTGGCGTGCACCAGGGCCAGTTCCTGCGGGGCAGGTCAGTGATGTGGCTGTTGGAAGCCCCCTGTGTGGCCTGTAGAGACCCCCAGAGTCACTCCACAGAAGGGCCGCGCCCAGACTGTCCTTTCCTGCCTCACCCTACAGGGGCTGACGGTTTCCTGGGATCCAAAACAGGAACGCTCCACGTGGAACATTTAGGGCTTGGTGTGATGTTTATGTGCTTTTCAAAACTGGGACATCTGTGACTTGTTTGTACTTCTGGGTGCCCACTCTGGGCCAGGCTGTGCAAGAGGTCATGGGCAGCTCTTCCCTCCCATGGCGGACCTTTAGGTGGGGAGACGACAGACAGATGGGACCAGCCGGTTTGAGAATGAGGGCCCCCACTCCACGTCCAGGCAGATGAGGCACCTCGGGGGCTGGCCCCCGGGCTGGCTCTGCTGGACGCTGCTGTGCCCGGTGGTCTCAGAGGAGGTGGCTCAGCTCTTCTGGTCTGGCCCGGAGCGTGGGGTTTCTGCGGACACCTTCCTGGAGCCTTCGTGGCGCCATCTCCAGCGCTCGTCCTCCACCATCCTCAGACCCTGGTTGGGGTGAGGGTTGGCGGGCGAGTGCTGGGGGAGGTGGAGGGCAGAGCTCTGGTCGGGTCCCGCGAGGCCTGCAACGGGCCCGTCCTCTGGCTTGCTGCAGTGCCTCCCTCTGCCGCATTTCCATGTCCTCTCTGGTGGCTTTAGGACAACGCAGTCACCTCCTGCGCTGGGACTGAGCTTGTGGCCCAGCCTGCCGCTGTGGGTGTGAGGCTCAGCCCTGCGGCTGGGCCCCTCTGTGCGTCCTGCTCTAGGGGTGGGGAGCACGGCCTCTTGGGGCCTTCCGTCCTTGGTGGTGTCCTGGGGCTTGCGTGGGTGTGCTATGGTCCTCACCTCCTTGGGGTGGCCCGCCCCATCCCCTCCGTCCTGCTTCGTCCTGCTTGTAAGGTGGGGGTGGTAAACACGGTCTTCTGAAGTTCTCTTTCCTGACGGCTCTTCGGTGCCAGAAACCGCTTTGCTTTTCTTCCACTTCACGGAGTCCTCCTGGGTAGGTTTTCATGGAGGAGGCGGCTCACCGAACAGAATCAGGAGACTCAGGCCCCTCTGTGTTGATGAGGGTGCTCATGCGGAGTGCGTCAGGGTTGGGTCCTGTCCTGCAGGTGGCCTGTGCAGGGAGCGCGTCCCTCTGCGGCCGTGCGTGCGTCTTCCAGCCGGGACCGTGAGCGCCAGGGCCAGCGCGGCGTGGGGCACTGTACTTTCCGCTTTGCGGGATCGCCAGGCCCAGTGTCCTTCTGGTCGGTGTTCTTGTTCAGACCAGTGGACGGAGGGGTTTTCGGGTGCTCTTGGGGAATTTGGTTTTCTAAATCTACTTTTTTTTTTTTTTTTTAAAGATTTTATTTATTTATTTATTTGAGAGAGAATGAGTGAGAGAGCGCATGAGAGAGGAGAGGGTCAGAGGGAGAAGCAGACCCCCCAAGTTGCTGGGAGCCTGACGCAGGACTCGATCGCAGAAGTCCGGGATCATGACCTGAGCCGAAGGCAGTCGCTCAACCAGCTGAGCCACCAGGCGCCCCTAAATCTGCTTTTTAACGTTTTTATTGGCCACATTTATGCAGCTGCTGTTACTGTCAACTCCTGCTTGATGGCCTGAGACTCAGGTGATTTCTTTTTTGAAGTAGGCTCCACGCCCACTGTGGGGCTTGAACTCACGACCCTCAGATCAGGAGCCGCACGCTCCACCGACGGAGCCAGCCGGGCGCCCCGATGGCTGAGACTTTTAAGTAACGTTAAGACAAGCTCTGTGACAGGTGGGAGGGCGTCCGGAGAGGAGGCCCTGGCCCAGCCTTTCCCATCCCTTTGATAGCTGGGAGGGTCTTGTAGCCTTGCCGGTGACTCTCTGCCCGCGGACCCTGAAGTGAGGACACAGGGTCAGATCTCAGCATTTGTCACCTGCCCGGCGCTCAGTGTTGAGACCAGAAGTGAGGGGCACCTGGGGGTGGGGCCCTGCCTGGTGGGTGCGCTGTTCCAGCTCTGTGTGGATGCGGTGGGCTGGGACCCCGAGGGGTCTGCGCGTATGGAGTGTGTCCCAGAACCTGGCAGAGGGCGGCTGGGCCGAGGCTGCAGGTGTGTGTCTGCAGAACAGCAAGGTAACGCCACTGGGAGCTGGGGACGTTCTCGGTCCGGGGTCACGTGTGCGCCCTCGCAGTAGGCGTCCTGGGCTGCTGTCGATCGGGAAGACTGCACGGGGACAGGTGGAAGCATCTTAGCGGAGCTGGGGTTCAGGGGCAGGGGCAGGAGCGCCCCGACTGCTGCTTCCTCTGCTGTCTGCGTGGGGCTGCCCAGGAGCTGTGGTAGGGCCGAGGGCGTCTTCTGCTCTTGGCTGTGGCCTTGGTGGGGCCGTCCATGTGCCGCGCCAGCATGCGGGCTCGAGCCGAGGACAGGCGGCAGCCGCAGGAGCAGACGGTGGCCCGTGGGCCTGGTCAGGCCTTGAGGGACTGGAGAAGGAGGGGTGGGGCCGCGGGTGAAGGCGGTTTGGCCTTGTGGGGGCGGGGAGAAGGGCCAGCCTGGGCCTGGGGTGGGGCAGGGCCACAGGGGAGCCTTGGATGGGAGCACGGAGGCCTCGGGTCGTGATTTCCTGGAGCTCGCGTGCTGCCCCGTGCGGGGAAGGGCTCTCTGGCCGTCATGTGGGGGCGTCCTCAGCTGCTGTGGGGTGTGTGTTGTGGTCCTGCTGCTCCTTGGTGTCTCTGCCATGGTCAGAGCAGCTCCTCCTGCCTTGTGGTCCGAGATGTGTCGGGAGGGGGCTGCCATCTGTCTGCTCCGCGCCGCCTGCTGCCTCACGCTCTCTGGATGCAAGTTTGTTTTAGAAAATGCTAGAGCGGACATGGGTCATTCGAGGGCTGTGTTGAGGTTAGTGGCACTGTGTGTTGCCACAGAAGGAGGAAGTGCGCAGAGGGTGACCTCAAGTGTCCGGATTTCAGAGCCACTTGGTGTGGGCGTGTCCCCGGGGCTGGCTCCCCGCGCCCTCCATTCCCGCGGCTTGCGACAGCTGTCCACTCCCCTGAGCTGCTCCCCGGCCGGGGTCCGGATGCCCGTCGCTGAGCTCGTCTGCTCGGCTCTTGGGTCCGGAGCGGGCCGGTCTCGTCGGGAGCCTGCGGGCCCCTGCGGGCGAGTCTGTGCCTGCGGTGTCTGCTCTGGCCCCCTCGGCCTCCCCGGGTGCCCCTGTGAGCGGCTCCGCGGCTGACCTTGCCCTCCTTTTGTCAGAGAGAAAACGATGAGGAGATTCAAGCTGCCAAAGAGAAGCTGAAGTACTGGCAGCGGCTGCGGCACGACCTGGAGCGCGCGCGTCTGCTCATCGAGCTCCTGCGCAAGCGGGAGAAGCTCAAGCGGGAGCAGGTGAGCCGGGGCCCCGTGAGGGCACCTGCGCCGGCTGCACCCCCCGCCTGCCCTCCTCCCGGGGCCAGGGGCGCGGCTGGCCCGTGGTGGGTGTCCGGGGGGCACCCCGTGTGCCCTGCCTCGATGGAGGCTCTGGGCAGGGGGCGGCAGCCCGGGCGGGCGGAGTGCGCTGTGTGCCGGTGCTGCAGGGGCGGGGCGGGGTGTGCAGCACAGCCGGGTGCCGTGTCCTGCAGGTGAAGGTGGAGCAGACGGCGATGGAGCTGCGGCTGACGCCGCTCACGGTGCTGCTGCGCTCGGTGCTCGACCAGCTGCAGGAGAAGGACCCGGCTCGGATATTCGCTCAGCCCGTGAGCCTGAAGGAGGTGGGTGTCGCCCGCCCGGCGTGGGGTCAGCCACGGGGCGTGGGGTGCGCCTGCGGGCCGCGTGTTTGGTGCTTATGGATCGCGGCCCCTTCGAGGTCGGGGGCGCGGGTTCCGGCGTCCAGTCTCGGGCATGAGAGGCCAGAGTCCCCCTGAGAGAAGCCGTCGAGGACGGCGGCTCCGGCCGGACGAGTGCACCGGTCGCCGTGTGCAGTTTAAGGAGCTTGAGGCAGGGGGTCCCGGCAGGTCGTGGGGTGTGCGTGGGCCACGCGGCCGGGTGTGTGCGTGTGCGTGTGCGTGTGCGTGGCTCGGCCGGGGCGTGGCGGGTGGGCGGGGTTATGTAGAGCGGATAAGAGTCCTTCTCTGTTGGTAAATGCTTATTTTTCCTCCCTGAAATTAGGTACCAGATTATTTGGATCACATTAAACATCCCATGGACTTTGCCACAATGAGGAAACGGTTAGAAGCTCAAGGGTATAGACACCTCACTGAGTTTGAGGAGGATTTTAATCTCATTGTAGATAACTGCATGAAGTACAACGCCAAGGACACGGTGTTCTATAGAGCCGCCGTGAGGCTGCGCGATCAGGGCGGTGTCGTCCTGCGGCAGGCCAGGCGCCAGGCGGACAGCATCGGCTTCGAGGAGGCCTCGGGGATGCACCTGCCTGAGCGGCCTGCCGCGGCCCCCCGGCGGCCTTTCTCCTGGGACGACGGTAAGCACCAGCCCCGAGCCCGGGCCCCGGTGGGAGCGCGCGCTCGCCCGCAGACCGCGTCCGCACGGCCCGGGGACTAGAGCGCGAGCTGCCGCGTGACCGTACGTCTTCCGTACTCACGAGAAAGGGGAGGGATTCGCTCGAAACGGTCTCCTTAACTCTGCACTCCTGACGCATCGTGCTCTTAACGCACCGTCACCGTGGAGGTCACCGCGCGTGCTTTCTGTTGTTTTTTAATTTTTCTTTGCCACACAGTGTGGATTTTATGCCCCTAGCACGTTTCTGTCCAGACCAGGCACACGTGTTTCAGGGCCCATCAGGGAGAAGTGCACGGCCGGTGGCCCTGCAGGGGACGGCCTGGGTCCGAATGCACATACCGGGGGGCAGGTTAGTTGGGGGCTGTGCCCCGGGTCGGTCTCAGGCCCCTCCTGAGGACATCTTGTGATTGGGGGACGGCCTCAGGGGCGGGCGTGTGCCCAGGCCCCCAGACTCTGGCCTTGCAGCCATCTGAGTGCCGCTGTGTGCCTCTCAGACGGGCACAGTGGCCTGTTCGCGTGTTCCTGTCCTTGGGGGCTGCCTTCCCTGGGCCTTGCCCTGGCCGTGACGCTCCGGCCACCGTGCGACCTCCCCGGGACGGGAAGGGGCTTCCGGGCTTTGAGCACTTGGGCATACGGATACGGGTCCTGGTGTGATTTCCTCAGGCACGTCCTGCACCCGTGGTTTCACTAGGGAGAAACTCAAGGATGAGAAATGTTCATTTATTTTTTCCGTATCTGTGCGGGGAGATGGCGGAGCTAGGGGAGCCCGTGTCCCGGGCCGTGGGCCCTCCGTCCTCCCTCCCCGGTCAGTCCGTGGGGGCACCGGCTGCCTTCGTGCTGTGCTGAGGCCCACAGGCCGTGTCTTGGAGCGCCTTGCACTCAGAGCTGTCCCTCGTCTGCTTGAGGGGTAAGATCTGACGAGGCCTCTTTTTGAGGGACTTCCAGTGACGCGATGGCTGTTGACGTGAACGGTTTTGAGGCTGTTATTTACGGAGTTGTGTCAGAGTCCGTGTGGGTGCAGGCCAGGCCGTTCGGGCGTTTTTATTTATTCTGCAATCCTGATGCCTCGTGTCTTTGGGAAAAGCGCAGATGCTTTTAGTAAGTGCTTGTTTCTGCAGGACGGTGCCGCTCGCTCCTGGCGGTCGCGCTGCGGCTGTTGTCTCTTCTCGTCTTCTCTCCACGCTCTCACTCCCGGTTTGGTCTCAGTCGGAAAGATCCCTTTCTTTCTTGGCCACCTTTCACTGACCTCCGCTACTTTGTGTTTTATGAATTTTGTCGTTTTGCTTAAGTTAAAGTCGGTAGGGATTTTCATCGTAAATACGCCTGAAAAGGATAACGAACTGTGCGTCGTGTGGCCCAGTTTGCGTAAAGCCCCCCAGAGGGCTGGGTCAGGAGACCGGCCCAGACATGAGCCCCAGCCGGGTCAGATCCCGTCTGCACAGGCGGCCCCGTGCGTGTGGTCCTGGTCCGGTTGTTCCTTCTTCCAGCCCGGCCGCCAGTGCAGGTGCACGCCAGGAGGGGCGCTGGCCTGCTTTAGGGCACCGTGTTCCTATGCGCCTGGCTCGCCCGCTGGGGATCTGGAGACTTTCCTGCAGGCGCGTCCTGACGCTTGCTGGGTGGAAGTGTGTCTCCGGCGTGGCAGCCCGTCAGAGTGTGCAATGAGCGCGGTGGGGCCTTGGGGCTCCTGTGGGTGGGGCTCGTGCCGGTGAGGCGGTCGCAGGGGCGGTGTGGTGGAGGACTGACCGGTGTCCTCTGACTCCAGTGGACAGGTTGCTGAACCCGGCCAACAGGGCCCACATGGTCCTGGAGGAGCAGTTGCGGGAGCTGCTGGACAAGCTCGACCTCACGTGCGCCATGAAGTCCAGCGGGTCGCGGAGCAAGCGCGCCAAGCTCCTGAAGAAGGAGATCGCCGTCCTCCGAAACAAGCTGAGCCAGCAGCACAGCCAGCCCCCGCCTGCAGAATCAGGTATTGGAAGCTTTGAAGAGGAAGGTGCTCAGCTGGGGCAGGAGACGGGGGAGGAAGGTAAGCACGTGCTGAGTGTCGGTCTTCACTTGCTCCCCGGAGCCCCCGCCGGGCTTTCTTTTCCGGTCCCCGCGGGTGCCGGCCCCGCGGCCTCGCGGCACTCACGGTCACGCAGCTGGAGGCGCAGGATAAGACTTTCTTAACTTGTTCTTGAAACGCTACTTAAAAAGAGCGACTTAGGCCTTGCACACCGCCCAGAGTGGTGCTAGAGCAGACGTGGCTTCCGTGGCGAGAGGGATGGTGTTTGTCGGGCACAATAACTCTGGAACGGGCCGTGACGCCACCGTCACCTGAACGCTCCTCTCTGATATTGAAGGGCGGCAGGTGACGCACAGGCTGTCACCGGGGAGCAGGGATCTGACCCGGAGCCGCCTCCTGGGGCTCCTGACATGTCACATGCACAGTGACGAGGGCTGGTGACCTTTCCTGGGGCACGCGTCTGGGAGGAGAGCCGGGCGCCAGGCACGTTTTCTGCGCGTAGGACGTCAGTGAGGAGAGGAAGCCTGCGCCGGGCGGGGAACCCCAGGGAAGCCCAGTACTAATAGGGCTCAGGTGGCCACCGGGGGCGGGCCTGGAGCTCGGGACACGGGCTGTCAGGGGAGTGCTGTGGCCCAGTGTTTGGAGCTTAGAGAACCCGGTGGAAGACACTCCACACTTGTCCATGCTCTCTGAGTGCGAGCGCACGCGTTTAGTGGGTGGAAGGGAAGAAGGCACACGCCGCTGGCTGTCTGCCTCGTGGTCTGGGTTTCCTCTCGGCACGTCCGCTCTGGAGCAGCAGGAGCAGTAACGCCGCGTGGGCGTCCACTTGGCACGGTGTGGGCGTTCCAGAGCGCGTCCCCGGGCCACTGCTCCTGCTGCGGCTGCCGCTCGAGGCGGCTGCTGGAGGCGAGAGCCACGGCCCTCAGGCTCCTTTCTGTCCTTGGATGTGAGCCCTTGTGCGGCAGCTCCGAGTGGCTGTGTAGCTCTGCTTCGTCCTGCCCCACTGGCTTTCGGCTCCCCTGCGGTGCGAGACGAAGGCTCCGGAACCTCCCTTTCGGGCGATCGGATGAGGGCGGCAGGAGAGGCCCCGGCGGGGCAGGAAGGACGGCTTTGCCGTTCTCTTGTTTTGTTGAGAGCGGGAGGGAGGGACTGTCAGGCAGGCTCCACGCCCAGCATGGAGCCCGACATGGGGCTCGATTTCATGACCTTGAGGTCCTGACCTGAGCTGAAATCAAGGGTTGGACGGACGCTCAACCGGCTGAGCCCCCCAGGTGCCCCACGACAGTTCTGCTCTGCAGATGGCCTGACTCCTACAGGCTTTGATGCTGCTGGCTGTGCTGTGTGTGCACCCTCACGGTCCTTGGGGTCCGGGGTGGCCCAGCTCGTACGCCTGGAGCTGGAGCGGGAGGCACACCTTCGTCCCGTCCAGTCTCCTTCCGCTGCCTGAGCGATCACTCTGGCTGAGCTGATCTTTATCTGTTTGTGGGAAAACCACTCTTTGTGTGTTATTTGCTCCAAAAAGAGTGAGTTTGGGGAAAGCTTGTGAATAGTTGCTCACCGTCCCCGGTGGGGGCAGGGGGTGGGGTTTCTGTGGACGCAGGGTCTTCCCCAGTCGTCCCGGCAGTTTCCCCGCCAGGTGGGCGCCCCCCCCACGCCAGCCCACATTTGCTGTTCTGAGGCATGGGGTCATTTTGAAGGAAGACAGGGAGGTCTGACAAGGGATGGCCCCGGGTCCACGTGGAGAGAGCTGGTGGGGGTGGTGCAGGGGAGGTGGAGGCAGCGGTGGGACCTCCCGGTGGCCGGGGGCAGGGCTGGGGGCTGTCATCCCACGAAGGTTGGTGAAGACGGCCTGGAGCTAGCGCAGAAAGGAGAGCCTGTGATCCTTCCCGTGGGACGAGGGCCCCACATCTTGTGCAAGAGGAGGACGCAGGACCGCCTTGTGCTCCGCACCCTCCGCCTGCTGTCTCTTTTGCGACTGAATAGGGGTTATGGGTGGGTTGGCCCCGTTGAGGCCCCTCCTGGAAGGGAGGCCCTGGGGGCCGTGGCTCTGCTGGGGCCTCTTCCTCGCACCCCCCACGGTAGGGCCGGGGCTCCTGCCTCCGCGCTGTCCACTGCGCTCCCATGGTTCTCCAGGCCGACGGGCGGGGCTGGGTGGCCCGTCACGGCCACAGGTGTCTGGTGCGTGCGTTCTCGCTCGCCTGCGGCCTCAGCTTAGTCTCTATGGCCTGGAGGTTGGCCCCAGCAGACCGATTGGGTGCAGAGCCGTGAAGGCAGGTGGCTCTGGGAGAAGGGCAGGTGTGGGCCGGCAGGCCGTAGGGCACCTTGTCACCGAGTCGCCGGCCGGGCCTTTCCCTTCCAGCCCCTGGGATTTAGGTTGTGCTGTGAGGAAGTCTGTCCTCGTGTTTCAGGACCGAGCCCTCGTCTTTCCCGCAGGCTCCCCGAGGCCCGCTAGAGTTCCGGGCGGCCGAGAGTCCTCAGAGTGAGTGGGGCTGGGGTTTGGCAGGTCCCGCTGGAGCAGGAGAGGGCCCTGTCACGTCCTATGTCTGTAAAAGGTGTCCCCGGTCTGCAGTGTGTGTAGGTGGTGGTTTCTCCATCGAGGACTGCGGGGAGGAAGCCCGAGGCAGGGGTGGTGGTCAGGCAGCGTGGGGTCAGGGTCCCAGGAGGCGGACGCCTCCCGCCGGAGCCCGCCCGAGTTCTCTGTGGCTTTGATGTGGACGCGCTCCGTCAGGGGAGTTGGCGAGGGCCTGAGCTGCGGACGGACCTGCCTCTTGGGGTTTTCTGAGGCGCCGGCTTCAGACCCTGAGCAGGGAACCTTGTGGCTTTTGTGAGGGAGTTTCGGACCTGGATGTTTGTGCTCACGGCTCAGAGTCGAACGGGGTTTGTTCTAGAAGGTCGTAGAGCAGGTCTCCTATGCAGTTCAGTGACGGGATTGACAGCAGCCAGTGACCTTTCAAGAGAACGTTAACGTTTGTGTTAACTCCCTGTGGGGGGTGGGCTTAGGGTCCTGAGCGGGCGGCAGGGGTGCTGGCTGACGGACACGGGGTCCAGCCGCGGGGTCACCGGGCACCAGCGCTTTCTTCTTTTCTTATGGGTGAGGAGAGCGAGGCCCAGGGCTTCGGTAACCCCCATGGTGCGGCAGCCGGTACTGGCGCTGGTTTGCACCTAGGTCACCCGCATAGCCCTTGACAGCTGGCCCCCCGCTTCCTGCTCCTTCAGGCCTCAGAGATGCTTCTGGGGAGCTGCCCCGGCTGAGCGCAGCGCGGGGCCGGTGGACAGGCAGGGCAGTTGTGGCTGTGCCTCAGGCTGCCTTTGGGCAGGAGGAGGGGTGGGGAGGGCCCTCAGATGACGCTCTCACCTTTGTGCCTTGCGAGGTGCGTGAAGGCAGAAGAGAGCCCCGGGTGGGCTGAGCGTGAGACGTAGGAGAGTGTGTGCGTGGACCTTGGGGGTCGGGGCCTTGTGTCCCTGGCCAGGGACGTGGGCCCCCTGGCGGCCACCTGCCCAGGCCGGACGGGCAGGCTCGGGGCTGAGCCAGGACTGGAGTCTGAGGGGGAAGCACGGACAGGGCATGTGAGGAGGGGGCCCAGAAGAACCGGGGGAGGGGGTGGCTTTCTCGGGCTCTAGCGGCCGCGGCCTGTGTTGCCAAGGCCCGCCCGGCGGAGACAGAGGCAGGCTGCTGGCCGTGGCTGCGACCGCAAGTGGCCGCAGCGAGGCGGGGCAGGACTCCTGGTGCAGTGGTCAGGCTGGGAGCCTGGTGTGGGGGCCCGGGGGAGAGGCCGGGGCGGGGATAGGAGGCAGGTGGCGAACTGAGGCGCAGGCTGAGGGAAGGGGCGGTGGGGGTTCCTTACGCGAGTGGGCGTGGACTGCGGTGGCGAGTCCCTGCCCGGCGGTGGGCTTCCTGGAGAAGCTTCCCAGCTGCAGCAGCTCTCCCTGCTCTCCGGTTTCCATTTGCTCAGTCTCCCTGGGTGGTCTGTGACTTTTGTTTTCCTAAACCTGTTAGGGACTTGAAGGGACAGGCAGGAAGAACCCTGCCCCGTGTTGGTCAGCGTGGGTCGTGGCTCGGTGTTTCCGCATCACGGGTGCCACACGGTCCCCTCAGGCAGTGGTACGGCCGTGGTAGGGGCGTGGACACAGAAGGACTTGGGTCCCCTCTGCCGCGGACACACTGCCTCGGGGCTTGGGTCCCCTGTGACGTGCTGTGTCCAGCTTCAAGGGCCATTGCCCAGCAGGGCTGTGTCTGGGGCGAGCAGAGCCCCTGCTGCGCTGGCGGCTTGAGCCCTGCCTGGCTCCGTCTCAAGTTCCTAAGGGAGAGTTGGCAGGACGCGCTCTGGGCCGTAAGTGGGGCCCAGGAGCTGTGCAGCTTTCCGCTTTCAAAACGACCGGGTTTGAGACATGCAGGTTTGGGCGGTTCGGAGAGTTCGTAAGAGGAGAACTGTACTTCCTGAGGCTGTACGGACCGCTTTGGACCTGTGCATTGTTACTCTTGCTTTGGTGTCACGTGTCTTGTAGCCCAAAGCAGTGGCTTGTCCCGGAGGGCTGCCCCGTCGCACGGCCGGCCTGCGTGGTCCCTGGAGGACCTCCTCTCGGGCCCGGGGATAAAGTCCTGTTCCCTCGGGTCGTCAGACTTCTGGTTTTCATGTTAATAGTTTCAAGAAGCGTTTTAAACGAGGCAAAGATCGTCTTCTTTGAGAGAGTGTTTTTATTTTTAAAGTCAGATTTGAGAAAAAGACTCCATTGTGACGTTTCAGAGTGTGGCTTGTGGGGGGGTGGAGAGTCGAGGGGGAGGTTTTCCCGCTCCCGTGAGACATTCACAGCCGCCCACCACTCACCAGACGGGCCTTGTCACCAACCTAGAACCCCTCGGTCAGAGTCAGATTTACATGCTCTTGCTGACCTGCTCACTGACCGTGTGGCCCAGGTCAGGACCCTGCGGGAATGCCTGGGTAGCCCCTAGTTACGGGACGTTTTCCTCTTCCTCAAGGTAAGTGAACGGTGGATTGCGGTCGCGGTCACGGACGCGGTGTCGGAACTGGCGTATGTGGAGGTGGTCCTCGACAGTCGCTTTCCGAGAGTGACTTGATACCCTGCGCGCCTGGAGCCCGGGCGCCGTGCTGTGTCCGCGTCCGCGTCCGGTGTTAGGGAAGCACACAGTGTCCCCGACGGGCCCGGGCCGCTGCGGCCCCTCACGCTTGCAGACAGTACGTGTGATGTGTTGTTTTCCTTGATTGACTTAGTATTTTGGTGGACTTCACATTTATAGTAAGTTTTATAATAGATCTTATAATTACCAGTTTTCAAAAATCACTTTATTTATAATTTTTTCAGGAGATAAATCTCCCCCTAAACTTGAACCATCAGATGCATTACCTCTTCCTTCAGACTCGGAGACTAATTCAGAGCCACCAACCCTCAAACCAGTAGAACTCAACCCAGAGCAGAGTAAACTATTCAAAAGAGTCACATTTGATAATGAATCACATAGCACTTGCACTCAGAGCGCACTGGTAACCGGACACCCTCCAGAGCCCACCCTCGCCGGTAGTGGCGATGCGCCAGCGGCGGTCTCCGCGGTGCCGGAGCCAGCAAGCGATGTAAACAGACGCACTTCTGTTCTCTTCTGCAAATCGAAAAGTGTAAGCCCCCCAAAGTCCGCCAAGAACACTGAAACCCGGCCAACTTCTCCTCAGCTAGGGACCAAAACCTTTCTGTCTGTAGTCCTTCCGAGGTTGGAGACTCTTCTGCAGCCAAGAAAAAGGTCGCGGAGCACCTGCGGCGACTCTGAGGTGGAGGAGGGGTCCCCGGGAAAGCGGCTGGACACAGGTAAATGCCCCAGGGCGCCGCGGTCTCTCTCCTCCAGGGCTGTCGCTGGAGCCGCCCGGCGGGGCCCTCAGCTGCCGTTGGCCGCGGACGGTCGGGGGCTGGGGTGGCCTGGCGGGGTCTGGTGGCGCACACGGCGTGTCCCAGGATGTGGGTGGCGCGGTGGATCGGGGTGCATGGTGACGGTCCCCTGCGGGCCTGCGTGGCTCCAGCCTGCGGCGGTGAGGCGGCGTCCCCCGCCTCCGGGAGCTGCTCATGTGTCCCTGGAGCCTCTTGGCCCCGCGTGCTGGGCTTCTGTCCTCGAGTCCCCTGAATTTCTCGAGCCGGGGTGGCCTCAGTTTCTCCACCCCCCTCCCCACGGGTGCGGCTGGCCGTCCTTCCTGAGCCCATGCAGCCCGGGTGGTGCGGCCAGTTGCGCGCGTCGTCTGCGTCCGTGCCACCGATGGAGGCCCGGGCGTGTCGGTGCCCAGGGTCCGCCTGTCGCGTCCGCACCCAGAGGCGCATTCTGTGGGGGTGGCCAGGCAGAGGTGGCTGGGGCGTGCTCCCTGCCCCGCAGCCGACATGCAACTCCTTCTGGTGGCTGGAAGATTCTGTAGGACTTTTGTCCTAACGTGTGCGAAACTTTGCTTCATTCCCTTAACGTGACGGAAGTGCTCTGTGCCGCTGCTTGTCTCGGGTGGGCTGGAGCCTTCCCTGCTCCCACGTACCGCGAGCTGCGCAGGGGAGGCTCACGGAGCTCGTGTCTGCGCTTGCGAGTCGGACACCGCGCTGCGGCCTGTCGGAGCCGGGCCAGGGGCACGCTCCTTCTGCGCTGTGTGTGCGAGCGCCGAGGTCCAGTTGGCACGCAAGGATGGAAGCCAGAGCTCGTCGTGCCGCGGGCACCTAGGCAGAGCCGCTGGGATGTTGTTTAGGGCTCCAGGCCCCGGGCCGGAGCTTCCGACCGCGGCCCTGGTGTGCCACGAAGCTGGTGTCAGAGGAGGGGTCCGTGGGGCCCGACGGTGGCCCTCACCCGGCCAGGCGGGTCCTGTTGTAGCTGATGCCCCCCGCCGTCCCCTGAATAGGTGAGGCTCCACGGGCAGCCCGGTGGCCGTGCTTGCAGGGGCCTCGGGCGCCCTCGCCCTTGTAGGAGGTGCCGGCCCCCTCCTGCCCCGTGTGCGGCCGAGCGGGGGCCTTGCAGGTGTCTGGTACCAACGGGAGCCGCGCAGGAGTGTCTGTGAGCGGGCCGCGGCGGGCGACGGGACGATCGCCGCCTCCCGGTGGCCTGACTGACGCGGGGGTGTTTGCTTTCTTGTTCCAGAGCGGCAGTAGACTGGCTGCGTGCTGAGTCCTGACGCCGTCCCGCGCGGCCGGGAGTCTTAGTAGCACTGGGACCTGCGCAGCGCTCGGGCCCAGGCCTGCGCCGCTTCCCGCTGCCCATCCTGGCGCCTGTTTCTGGCTCTGCCTCACCTCCGCCTCCTGGCGCTCTCTGCACGCCCTGGACCGCTCGCTCCGAGGGGCGGCCTCCACTGTCCGAGGACGTGAACTGTTCTGAACCTTCCACTTTTTCCAGAGACTCGTCCGGGTGCTCTGCCTTGTGGGGGTTTGCTGGCGTCCCGTGGCCGCTGCAAGACTCCCAAGTTAGAGGGAAAACAGACCCTCTTTGGAGACGCTCGGCCTCTGGGGCCCTCCCTGCTCTTGAGCTGTGGGAAGCGCGGCGGGGCGGCCCGGGTTAGAGACCCTGCCCCCGCTCGTGCCGGTGCCGCGCCACCCGGAGCCCACGCTCTGTCTTCTCGCTTCCTCCTTCCGCGATGCTCATCTGTTTCCCAGAACGGACAGCTGGCCCGGGGCTTCCGCGCTCCCGGTCTCTGCTCTCGAGACGCCTGCCGTGTGCATGTCACGTGCCGTGGCGTGCGTGTGCGTGTGAGAGACACAAAGACCGAGATACAGAGACCGATGGAGAGACAGACTGAGACGCACAGAGCAGAGACAGATACAGAGACAGACAGAGAGAGACAGAGACAGAGACGAGACAGATGGAGGCAGACACTGGCCACCTCGAGAGACAGACACAGAGACAGACAGAGGCAGAGGCACAAACAGAGATAGATACAGACCCACAGAGACAGACAGAGATACAGAGACAGATACAGAGACACACAGAGACAGAGAAACAGAGACAGACCCAGAGAGACAGAGAGACAGAAGGAGACAGGACGCAGACAGATGGCCACAGACAAAGACACACAGAGACAGACAGACACAGAGACCCAGAGACGGAGTCATGTTCACCCTCGGGCCAGTCATTGTGGAGGCTGGTCTCGCGACGCCCCCAGTCAGACTCAATGGCTTTTTCGCTGTTTTCCAGGTTCTCAGTTTAACCACTAGCATGCTGGGTAGCTCACTCTTTGGACCCTAACTGTCCTCTCTCACCACGTGGACCGGAGCTCTGCTGAGCGGTCACTGCACCCTGGGGTCTCACATAATTTTGTGGAGGACGCTGGGAGCATCTGTTCAGCCATCTTCCAAACAAAAACACACAAACCGGCGCGTGGAGGACACGGGCCCCACCCCGCCCATCCCCTTCTGTAAGTCAGAGCCAGATGCCCCCGGGAGCAACGGCGGCGGGTGCCGGAGAGCCGCCCGGTGCCCCTCCTCCAGCCGGCCGCCGGCAAGGTCGCCGCCTCACCCGCCCCGACCCCGTGGGTAGGTGTGAACGATGCGGAGGGCGACTTTAGAGCCGGGGGCGAGGCAGCCCCTGCCGCCCGCGGATGACTTACGTGGACCGAGACCGTGATCCCGCCTTCAGCAGGCACGGAACTGGCCTGGAGGGACCGGGAGCTCCGGGCCGGGCGCGGGGTGTGCGGCCCAGCCGGAAGATGTGCGAACGCGGGTGCCTCCCCTCGCCTGTCAGTGTCTTTCCTTCCTGGGTTTCCGCCTGGTCTCCTTCTGCCCTTCCGTGTGTCTCCCTGCCGGCCGGTCCCCGGGGAGTCCGGAGCGAGCCGGGCAGCTGTGTCTGTGCTCCCCACGCCGATCGCCTGCTGTGTGCGGGGGCCTGCCCTGCCACCGCTGCCGCTTCCAGGAGACGGTCTAGGCGAAAGCAGGGCGGCTGGGATCTCATTTGCTGTTTTTATGAAAAGGTTGAGAAACGCGCTCGTGTCACCAGCAGCACAAATAAAGACGTGTGAACGAAGAAGCGGGTGGCCCCAGCGCTTTGGGAGGCCGAGCACGGTCGCTGTGCCCCAGCCTCTGGAGCTGGCCTGGCGGCACACCCTGGGCTGTACCGTCCGGGGGCCCGGGCAGTTCCTGGGCTGGCAGGTGGCGCCCCGGTGTCTGCGCCGCGGGCCGTGGCGTGCAGGGAGCGCGACCCACCCTGCCTCTCTGCCTCCTGCCCGGCACCAGCAGAAGGTTCCTTGAAGAGCCCTGAGGGTGTGGCAGGTGTGGGCCTCGTCCCCGTGGGGGACCCCCGGGGGCTTCTCGCTGCCGGGCAGCCGGGAGCTGTTCCCGTGAGCTCGCAGCCGTACGAAGTTCTCGCAGGGGCTTAGCTTCTGCCGCTGGGCCGGAGCCCGTGTTTTGGCTCAGGGTGTTGTGCCCGTGGGGGCTGAGAGGACGGTCCTTGTGTGGCGGGACGGGGCCTGGGCACAGGGTCCCGCGTGCTCTGGGGCGCGGCTCCTGCGCTGGAGGCCGCCAGCCTTTCCCGTGCGGCCAGCTCGTCGTGTGTTGCAGCACGCGGACTCGACGTTCCGTGTTGAGACACGTAGGTCTCCCTGAGGTGGTTTGTTAAGAGTGGTGTGGACGTGGTTTCGCCAGGGCCTCCGGTGCCGCGTGAACGCCTGCCCTTCGCGAGTGGCTCGCGGGCCCATCTCCACGCAGACCCCGAAACCTGCCCTGGCCTTGGGGGCTGTGCAGGGTGGGGCCGGGGCTCCCTCAGCCACCCCTGGCTGGGAGGAAGTGTGTGTCTGTGCAGGGGATCCGTGGGCCGGGAGGGGCAGAGGTGCTGCTGCCCCGGCCTCCGGCCACCTTGAGGACGTCGGGAGGGCTGGGCGGCCTGGGGTGCTGCACTCCGGCCCCAGCGGCCTCCTCTTGCCGGGTGTCTGGTGTCTGCTCGTCAGCAGCTGCTAGGTGATGTTGCCTGGGTAGCGGACAGACGCGTCTAACTAGTCGCTGCGGGCGTCCAGTGGGCGTCCTCTCAGTGCCCCGGGGAGATCGTGGGCAAGTTTTCACTTTCCCCCTTGTGACTCGTGGGGAGCACGGTCTTGGGTGGTTCTTGCCGAGCACCAGGGGCAGGTGCCCTCGGTGCCGCCTTCCTGGTGGCAAGTGAAGCCTGGCGCCACGTTGGGAACACGGGTGCCGGGTCGTCGTCTTCCCTGGATGCCTCTACACAGTCGCTGGGCCTCGGTCTGACCTTGGCCGGGGCGTTCTGGAACAGGCATCTTCTCTTGCTGTTCTGAGCGATGACTGCCTGTTGGGGACAGGCAGCGGGCCCTGGCTGAGCTCTTCCCAGTTCCCAGGTGCCTCGCATGCCTGCCCCGGTCGTGCCCGCTCCAGTTCTGCAGGGAAAGGTGCAGGTGGAAGGGACCTGGGGTCAAGGTGGCAAGTGTCTGGTGAGGCCATCCAGAGTCACCAGGCCCCAGCTCCAAGGTGACCCCATGCAGAGCCGCTTTGTGGCTGCCCGTCCTTGTTGCTCAGGCAGTTGCCCCTGGGGCCAGTCGGTGATGTCCTGGGGCTTCTTCCAAGGGTACAGGGGGCGGCTTCATGGCCTCACCGCTGCTGGGTGCTGGACGTGCGCCTGCAGGACTGTGGCCCTGTCCTTCCATCCCTACAGGGAGCCTGGGTGGGGTGGGCTGTCTCTGAGTTGGGGTCTCTGCTGCCTTCTGCAGCTCCTGGGGGACCCTGGAGCGTTGCTTCACTCTTCCCCGTGTCCCCAACCCGCTGGCCTTCTGGTTTCCGCTCGGCAGCTGCGCTTTATGGGCCACGACTGTCCGAACGGCTTCAGCGAGTACGGCCCCCGCCAGCTGCCCTGCCCGCTGGGGTGTGGACGCGAGCACAGTGGTAGCTCAGTTCTCTCGGAACCGGTGCTGCTGAGTCACAGGGGAATGGAACAAGACGTCTCAAGGACTTACTCCAGGAGAACAAGTCGCTTCGGGTTGTCCTACGAGCAGTGGCGCACGCCTTAGCTGCTGAGAAAGTAGCGTGTAAAGTCCACGAGGAAACCCCGTAACCTGGCCACCTCCTTCAGAAAACATTTAAAGAATCAGATTTAATTTTTTTTTTTTTTTAAAGATTTTATTTATTATTTGACAGAGTTCACAAGTAGGCAGAGAAGTAGGCGGAGAGAGAGAGAGAGAGGGAGAGGAGGAAGCAGGCCCCCCGCTGAGCAGAGAGCCCAATGCGGGGCTCGATCCCAGCACCCTGAGATCATGTCCTGAGCCAAAGGCAGAGGCTTAACCCACTGAGCCACCCAGGCGCCCCAGAGTTAACGTTTTTTTGAGCACGGGAACAAGATTGTTTTTGGGAAGAGAAATGTGCCCAGTGCCCCAGCCGTCGGGCCCTGAGGGAGCGGCTGCTTGCCTGGTTGGGGCGTCGGGGGCTTCGGGAGGCAGCGGCGCGGTTCAGAGTTGCCGTGGTTCTGGGTGAACCGTGTTTTGTTCGGCTACACAGACTGTTGGCAAACCGGGGGGAGTCGCCTCCCCAGTGGCCCTGGCGCTATTGGGCGCGGGGCGCGGGGCTAAAGGGCGCGTCGCCTGCTTTCACGCGTCCGGCGTGTTCTCGAGGTGCGTGTGTTTCCTCGGACTTGCCGTTCCCATTGAAGCTCCCCTGTGTGAACCAGTTCTCGGTGGTGGCGAAGGGCCTCACCAGGCAGGGCTCGTCCTCCACGCGGGGCTCGCCATGCGGCAGAGCCCTTTGATGGGGGGGACGAGCCAGGTGCGCTCGGCTTTGCTTTGTGGGGCCTGTGCAGACCGTGTTGCTCTGCGGAGACGAGCACCGTGTTCGGACCAGCGGTCTCTGGGCTCGTAGGGCACCTCCGTGCCTGCCGTGTGCGCTGCAGGGAGGGGGTACGGGCAACCGGATGCCGCGCGGCCTCGGACGGAGCGCTCTTGCGCAGCGTGGTCCGGCGCGTGGGACTGAGGTGCCCCTGGGCCTGTGTTGCAGGTCTCACCAACGGCTTTGGGGGTGCGCAGAGCGCGCAGGAGCCGGGCGGCGCCCCGGGGAGGAGAGCCGTACCGCGACGCCGCTGCGCCTCCGAGTCCAGCATCGCATCCAGCAGCAGCCCGCTCTGCGACGCGAGGTGGGCCCGGCCCCGCTTGCCTGCTGACCTGCGCCGCCTGCCCTGCCCCCTCCTCCCCCCAGGGGCTCGTGCGTCCTGGGTTCCACCTGCCTCCTGGAGCTTAACCAGAGACGGGAAACTGTTTGTGGAAAACGGGCAGTTTCTGAATCTGGTTACACTTGTTCTTTATCTTTTCCTCCCAAAGTCCTGTGCTGATGGGAAGGGTGGCGAGCACAGCCCCGCCTGTCTGCCCCGTGGGGGCCCCGCAGCTCCGGGTTGTTGGGTGCGTCTGCCCTGTGTGCCTTCTGGGGCCCGGCTCCGGCTGCAGGCGGAGCGGAGGGGAAGGAGCGCGTCCTGACGCAGCTTTGCTCTTCCTCCTGAAGCTTTAGCGCGCCCAGGTGTGGCCGGGGCAAGCCCGCGCTGGTACGCAGGCACACGCTGGAGGACCGCAGCGAGCTGATCTCCTGCATCGAGAACGGGAACTACGCCAAGGCCGCCAGGATTGCCGCCGGTGAGTCCGGGCCCCGTCCTCCACGGGCCGTGATGTGGGCTCCCGCTCTGCCGGGCGGGGTCGAGCTGGCCTCCGTCCCAGGGGTCCGTGAGCTCCATGCGCATGGGGACGGCTGCCGCTCAGGGGAAGGGGGGCCATGGGGACAGCGGGGACGGCTGTGTCCTGTGCGTTACCGTTTTGTGTGGGGGATCCTCAGTCACACGTTCGCTGGTCATGGGGCTCTGGAGGTCGCCGTTAGGCTTGGTGGCCATTTGCAGCCACACGTGAGGGACCGCAGGCCTGCCGGTTCCCCACATTTCCACATCTGGCGGAGCGCGAGGGACCCGCTGGGCTGGTGCTGGCCAGGCCAGGCTTTGGGCTCAGGTGGGAGTGGGTCTTGCTGGGACTCCTGCAGGGGTGGCCTGAGACGTGCCCGGTGCCCGGCCCTCCCGATGACGCCCCGCGTCCTTCCTTTCTCTGCCCAGAGGTCGGTCAGAACAGCATGTGGATTTCAACCGATGCTGCGGCCTCCGTCCTCGAGCCTCTCAAAGTCGTGTGGGCCAAGTGCAGTGGCTACCCCTCCTATCCGGCCCTGGTGAGCCTCGGGGGCAGCGGGCTGTGGGGCCACGACCCTGGGCTGTGCGTCGTGTGGGTCCGTGGGGCTGCCCTTTGGGGAGCCAGGGTGCTGAGCTGTGGGGTCCTGAGCCCCGAGTCCGGGGGCCGTGCCGCTGCTGTTGTCGGGACGCGTGTCCCGTGAGCGTCGGCCGGGGGACGTGTGTGCAGGGTCAGGGAGCAGTGTCTTCCAAGGCCGTGGCAGACGGGCCCTCAGACGTGACCCGCACGTGTCCTCCCTCGGCAGATCATCGACCCCAAGATGCCACGTGTGCCCGGCCACCACAACGGGGTCACCATCCCGGCCCCGCCGCTGGACGTGCTGAAGATAGGTGAGCACATGCAGACCAAGGCTGACGAGAAGTTGTTCCTCGTTCTCTTCTTCGACAACAAGAGAAGCTGGTGAGTGCAGGCGTGCAGACCACGCCGGGGCCGGCCTTGGGCTTGCTGTCAAGCGTTTGGTGCTCCAGGGTCCTGCTGGGGGACAGCTGACCGGACCCTGTCACTTCCTCTCCCGTGTGGGTCTGCACGGGGCTCTTGGGCCTGGGGTCCTAAAACCCCCGCGTTGCTCGGGTCCCTTGTCCCCGAGCACGCATGGGGTTGTGCGTTAGTGGTCTCCGTGCCGAGAGCTCCCTGTGCCGGCGAGGGGCTCCCTGGCGTGGAGGGGCCGTGTGGGGCCAGTGGAGGGGTGTAGACTGATGGCGCTGTGTGTGCCGCTGGTGGCCAGGGGCGCTCCTCACCCCTGTCTCACTCTCCTCACTGTGACCTGGTCCTGGTCAGACGCGGCGGGGGCTCGTGCCCGCCGTGTCCGGTCTGAGGGCCGGGCGGCCGCCCCACAGCCCAGTCCACCTGCCCGCCCCTCCTGGCGTGGCCCTGCCCTCCCCTGCTCGCTGTGCGAGGGAGTGTCCGTGTGTGCCCTTGGTGGCCACTCAGGTAAGGTATGGAAGGCTGATGGGTTGTGCTCGTCTCCCGCCAGCCTCCAGGGTGCAGTGGCCCCTTGGTAAGTGTCGTGGAGGAGACGTGGTGAAGACTTGATGAGCTCCCGGCCCCTCCCAGGGTTCGCAGGAGGGTCAGGCCGTGCCCCCCGCCCGCGGCCCCGAGGCTGGTCAGGCTGGCTGGAGTGCCTGGCGCCCACCACGCATCCCCGTCGGCCCAGGAGCTCGGAGCTGCTGGGTTCCCGTGCGGGCGGCCCTTACCGCTCCCCTCTTTTCTCTCTTAAAAAGGCAATGGCTCCCCAAGTCCAAGATGGTCCCCCTGGGCATGGACGAGACCATAGACAAACTGAAGATGATGGAGGGGCGGAACTCCAGCATCAGGAAGGCCGTGAGGGTCGCCTTCGACCGCGCCATGAGCCACCTGAGCCGCGTGCACGGGGAGCCCACCAGCGACCTCAGTGACATCGACTGACCCGCCCGCCTTCGCGTGGCCTTGTCCGTAGTGTGGATAAGCTGTACATGCGTGTATATTGTTCCAGACTTAACTTATTCTGATCTCTAGGCCTGGTTCTTCCCTTCGTCCTCCCGCGCGGAGGGCCGGTTTTATTTCCAAGTTCTCTGGGAACATCCCCGTCTGGGCGCTCTGAATGGCGCCGCTGCGCCCTCCCGGCTCGTCTGTGCCCGCCGCACGTCCGGCTGGAGGCCGCTGCTCGCCTCACTTTCTTTGACCTGTAGCTTTTTTTTAAAGACTTTTGAATGTTTAATAATTTTGTAAATCATACTCTTTACACGGAGTACCACTATTTAATAAGACGGGATGTAAATTTACAATGACAAATGTGTATTTTAAGAAAGAAAATGACATTATTTTGATGGTACTTTGTGGAAAGAGGTGGAGAATAAATTTATGCTGTGTACATCACTTGCAAATCACCAAAAACACTCCACCGTCCCCCGTGAGGGCCGGGGCGGGCGCGTCCTCTGGGTGTCGCGTCCTTGCTGTCCTCGCCCGCCTCCAGCCTCCGCCGCCTGCCCTCGCCCGGCCACGGGTGTGCCTCCCAGCGGGATATTTATTGTAGAAAGTGTACTCATTTGCTTTATAATGAAAGATAAATTTGCAGAAGTATATTGATATGCATTTTTATACAAGCACATAAAAATTCAACTTGCTTTGGGAGCCGGATGTGTTGGTTGTTGTGTAAATGACTCTGGCTGTGTGTTCTTTGATTTTGTAACTTGTAATCTTTTGTTTACAATGAGGGGCTTTCTGTAACTCGTTTTAATTTAGAACACTTTGGTAGCAATAGAAACTTTGGATACATTTTTGTATGGTACATGTGATGTATATAGAATTAGTACTTTATTTTTATTTTTAAGAGGTAAAGCATTATGTTAGGGGAAAAGGTAGGGTGGGTTTCCAAAAATGCGGTTTTTATATTAAAAAATAAAGTCAAGATTTGGACGGTGTGGCCACTTCATTCCTCCCTCTCTAGGGCGCTGGGCGGGCTCGCGCCAGCCTGTCCCCGCCGGCTCATCGGCGACATGCCTTCATCTAAAGTTGTCATGGGATGGCATTATTTATTATTTTACCTAATCATATTTTTATTTTAAACTGGTAGTTTTAAAATTTTTAAATGTTTTTTCTTTTTCCCCCTTCAGTCTCCATTGTTTGTAACATCTCCATAGAAACTTGAAAATAAAATGTCTTCCTTTGATAGCTTGTCCTGTGTCTGACGGACGCTTTTTATCTGCTGTGGCCCTCGGCGGGGGGCTGCTGGCCGCAGGGGTGTCACGTGGGCCCGACGCTGGCTGCAGTCTGCAAACAGAGCTGGGTCTGCACCCCAGGCACCCCCTCCCCCAGCCCCCTGCTGGGGAGGGCAGTTGGCGGCCCCTCCCACCCGCTCACGGTCAGGGTCACGGTCACAGTTGCACCGAAGGCTGGAAGAAGGTGCTGTTGGGGTCTGAGCAGAGTGAGCTTTCCGTTAGTGGCGTCCACTGGAGTGGAGTCGTGCCTCCCAGCGTGTTACCAGTCGCCTGGGACAGGCTGCAGGGATGCAGGGCTCCCACGGGGACCTGCCCGGGACCCCACCACGTGCTGCTTTCGGGGGTTCTTGAGAAGCCAGCCTGGCCCGCCAGGCCCAGGGCTCAGGGCTGGGGTTGGGGCTGCGGCCAGGCAAGGTGAGAGGGAGATGTGGGAGGGCAGGTGCCTGCCCAGCAGGGGCTGGTACATGGTGTCACCTTGGGGCTCTACTGGGTCCCCTCCTGGGGGCAGCCCACTCTGCACCCATTGGAAGGGGGGCGGAAAATGGTCCCTTTTTGTCTAGGTTTCTGGCACCAGCACCAGAAGTCAGCATCCCGGGAGGGGAGCTGCTGGGAGGGGTGGGTGGCTTGGGGGTGGGGGTGCAAGGTGGTGGGAGCTGGCCAGCCTGGGACAGATGGCGGACTCCGACCCCGTGCTCTGGGTCAGCCCCGCTGGCTTTCTCTCCTGCTACACCTGCAGGTCACTTGGGGCCGGAATTCTGTGGTCTCTGGGCTGCCCCGGGGACACTGGGGGACACGGGGCCTGGGGACTCGGGCCTGGACCCGCTCAGTGTCTCTGCTCCAGGCGGTGAGGCTATGGCTCTGCTCCAGAACCACAGCCTGGCTCCTCAGGTGTCCGAGGTGTGGGCGGTGCTCATGGTGTGCCTCAGCTCGGCCCCTGCGTCCCCGCCACCCTGGCCGGCCTTCTCGCTCCTGCTCTCAGTTGGCAGAGTTCGTGGTCTCCCCATGACAGACGGGGACCCTGTGTCCCTCCCGGGTCATGCCCTCTCTAGGGCCTCACACCCCCCAGGTTCATGTGCTCTGGGATCACCGCCTTGGCCCTTGGCGAGAGCAGGCTCTCCTTCCCAGGAGCGCTTGTGGCCTAGACTCCCGCAGATCCGCCCTGCCCCTCCCCCGCACCACCTTGCCCCCTTGCCCTCGGAGTAATGACTGCCTCGGAGTAATGACTGCGGTCCCCCAGGGCCCTGTGTAGCCGGGTGAGGCCAGCAGACCCGACCCATGGGGCGTAATGGGAAGTGTCACTTCAGGGAAGCGCCCTCAGGGAGGAGAGCTCTTTCCTGCTGTTTTTTCTTTTCTGTTGGCTGGAATGTGGACGTGGTGGCTGGGGCTGTAGCAGTTGTTTTGTGTGGTGGAGAATGGCAAGAGCCATAGGAGAGAGCGAGCCTGGGTCTCTGGGAGGCACACAAAGCTTTCCTGAGGAATGATTTTATTTTTGTGATAGAAACACACATTTATACCCTTTTAAGGCCACAGTTATTTTTCTTGATAGCAGGTATATTTCAAATGGGTCAAAGTGAAATAATGAAAATTCCAGAAAAACATGAAATGATCGCTTATAGCCATGTAAGTGGGGTTGCCCTTTACGAATATGACTACACTTCTGGAGACTATAAAAGAAAATAGTAATGTATTTAACAGTGCAAAATTTAAAAGTTTGTGCATGCATGTCCTCAGATCTGTTAGTGTCAAAAGACAGTTTCCATCCCGAGCCACAGAAAACGGCTTTCCTTACACATGAAGCTTTACAAGTCATCTTTTCCTCCTCCTCCTTCTTCTTCTTCTTCTTTTTTTTTTTAAAGGTTTGTTTATTTGGGGGGAAGGGGCAGGGACGGAGAGAAGAGTCCCAACCAGACAACGAGCCGAGCGCAGGACGCGATCCCACGGTAGGACGCGATCCCACGAGCCTGAGATCTGCTGAAATCAAGAGTCAGAAGCTCAACCGAGCCCCCCAGGCCGCCTTACGAGTAACTCATCTTTAAGAGACGAGCGGTGGGATGAAGACAACGGGCACACGACAGACGCCCCTCACAGAAAAGGAAACAGTTGGCTCTAACGCAGAAGAAAGCGCACATCCCGGGCCCCCCGCGCCACACCGTCCCCAGGGCCCAGGGGCTCTGCTTCCAGACGTGCTCCCGTTTGGCCCCACACTGCACGCGTCGCTGTGGTCCCGGCCCGGAGCCCAGGCCGCCCGCTGCCTCCGCCGGGCATCCCCATGGTGCTCGGCCCCCGCCCTGGCGTGTGGGGCTCTCAGAGGTCACAGGCGCCCCGAGCGTGTTTGCCCCACGGCCGTGTTTGTGGCGCGGATGTCCGGGCGCGGAGGGAGAGGCGTGCCTGTGCACGCTCCGCTGTGTCTCGGGGCTGTGGCTGCCGCGCCCCGGCTGTGCGCCCTGTCGGCCCCCAGGACAGACCCTCCGTGCCCCAGCCAGCGGCCCAGGCCCCGACGGCCAGCCGCGCCCTCCTGGCGTTTAGCAGGGACACTGCGTTGGACGCGAGCACGGGTGCTCCCCGCACGGGACCTGCTGGTGGCAACCTGCAGCCGCTGGGCGTCCCGGAGGGAGACGGCGCGTGAGTCTCACCTTCCACGGGCAGGCGCCGCGGTGGGGCCCGCGCGCCAGGTGAGTCGCGGCCGCGCTCTCCGTGGGCCGCTGGGAGTCCTCAACAGCCTCTCCCGGGGGAGGCTCAAGCTGGGCCGGGGCCGCTGGGTCCGGCGATCCTTGGGGCGGGGGCCCCTCCCGCGTGCCCGGAGCCCGGCTCAGCTCCGAGGGGGCCGTGGGGCGAGGGTCGTGCCGTGAGACTGGACGTTCCGCCGCTGGGGTCTGACCGGAGGGACCCGTCTGAGCTCTGGGGGGCTGACTGAGAAGGGAGGGCTCCGGAGGGCAGGGGGTTGGGGACCCCCACGGGCAGGGCCGGTTCGGGACAGGGGTGTGGACAGGAGCTGCCTGTGCCGTGGGGGGCCTGCGGGGCTGCGTGGAGCAGGGCGGCCAGGAGGGCGGAGCAGGGCTCCAGGTTCCGAAGAAGAGATTCACAGCAGCTGTACCCTCAGGTTTGAAGGGGAAAAACCACTTTACTGGTCTATAAAAATCGAACAGAAACAAAGAGGAAAAGGGAGATCTGTGCAGAGATGAGTGCGGGCGGAAGCGCAGAGGAGGGCTGGACGGTTTCATCAACGCGGCTGCTTACAAGGTCGAGCCGCCTCAGCGGGGAGCCCGGCGGGGCGCCCTGGGCAGGGCTTCCCACCCGCCATCCCCAGAAGGGCCGCATTTATAGGGCAAATGACGGGCGTGAAGCTAAACGTTTGCTCACCCACGTGTGGTTTGGGGCAACCTGCATCTCCGTGTTCTCGCGTCTGTGCCTTCCAGGATCCTGGTCGGTGCGTCTGCCTCCCCTCCCGGATTCCGTCCCGGGGCAGCCCGCAGCAGCAGGGCGTGTGACGGGACGGGAGACAGACTCACAGGTCTTGGCATCCAGACCAGAAGGGCCGTTCCTGACCTGGACGCCAGCTGATGTCCACTAACTGGGCTCCCGAGGTCACCCGCACAGTACGTGTGTCACACACCTTCCTCAGTCTGCGTCTGCGGGTCGGGCTGGTCGGTGACGTGGGGACGGATCACAGGAACCGCCATCCTTACAGCAGAAGGGGATGAGGCCCAGGGTGGGCGCGCCCCCGGCAGGTGGGAGGCCAGCCCCTGGGGCCACTCTTCTCGGCGGCCAGGCAGTGTGAGAAATTGGGTGCGGTCCTCCCGGTAGATTGCCACCGGCGCACTGAAGGTAAGGTGCGCGATGTTTTCTCTTGATGAGAAAAGGCAGGTTTAACTGGAACTGACCAGCCGTGGGCCGGTGTGAACTGGGAGGAGGATCCGTTCGGAGGCGTTGACGACTGCGGCAACTCTCCCTGGCGTGCGTCGCAGTTCATTCCGATCGCAAACGTTGAGCTTTGCGGGCACCGTTGGCCACCGGAGACCGTGACCCCCACACAATACACTCCTTGATTTCACTGTCATTATCTCTTAATTAAATCGTGTTGTTGATGGCGTTCGCTGTCGAGCTTCTACCGACTGTCCCGGGAAGTGGTTCTGGGAGCTGCGAGGGGGGCCGGGGAGTCAGGCTCCACAGCCTTGCGGGACCCTCGTCATCCCTGTGGACCCCACGCCTGTCATTCTGCTCACGGATGGCCCAACCTACCGCCCAGCCCACTTCCTTCCCGCAAGGTCTCGGAAGCCAGCCCGGCCGCAGTCTGCGACGGCTCTCGGTGTGTGTCCGGCAGCCGGCGACACGGCCCTTGGCATTGGCCAAGTTGTTCTCGACTCCCCTGGCATTTCTCAAAGGCCTTGGACCTAGATGCCAGCGGCCTTTGCTGTAAAACCAAACCGCCACAAGGTGGCAGCCCGGGCCACGCACACGCACTGTCTCAGGGTTTCTGGGGCGCCGTCCTCTGCACAGGTGTCGCGCGGCCATGGCCTCGTCAGGGACTGCACTGGGGCAGACAGGCTCCAGGCTCACGTTGAGGGCACCGTCCCGTTCCTGTGTTGTAGGACTGCGGTCCGGCTGCTTGCTGGCTGCTGGCCGGACGGCCCCTCGGCCCCTGCAGGTGGTGCCCACCAGTGTGGCCGCTTCCGTGCTCGGCCAAGGAGAGAGCACCCAGGAAGAGGGGATTGCCGTTTGACGTAGCGCAACCATGGGCACAGAGCCACGTACACCCCCACTCTTACCCGATTGTCTGGTTGGTCTCCCCAGCACTCAGGTCGAGGAAGCCACACGAAGGTGCGGGCACCGGGAGCTGAGGGCCTGGTACCTGCCGAGCCCCTTCAGGCGAGCCTTACCCCCCAGTGGTCTGAGCCCCCTGCGCAGCCCCACGTGCATCCTGGGGATGGAAAAGCCCAGACATCCCTTGCCGAATTTGCCAAACTGGCTTGAGCCTCTCTTCCCTCACTGCCCGCCCCTTGTGCCTGCCCTGCCACACTTTTGGACCTTTGCTCTTCCTGCTGCCCCTCCTAGATGCCTTCCCCTCCTTGGCTGCCCAGGCTGCCAGCGCATGTAGACATGTATGTGCCTAACAACAGAGGGTGAACATGTATAAGGCAAAACTTGGCAGCCCTGCCAGGAGGAGTGGGGCAGTCCACTGCGTGGACACCCTCCACAGCCACACCCTCCACTGTTAGCGTCGGAGGCAGCCACACCCTCCACCAGAAGTGGACAGAACCCACGGGCAGGAAGATACAGATGTGTAATTGAGCTCAACAACACCATCAACCAACCGGCCGCGAGTGACCTCCGCAGACCACCTTATCCGACGAGAGCAGAACACACATTCTTCTCAAGCTTACATGGAACATTCGCCAAGATGGACCGCAGTCTGGGCCAGGAAGAGCACCTTAACAAAAGCCTAGAAATCACACAAAGTTTGCTCTTAGACCACAAGAATTAAACTTAGAAATCAATCCAATATAGCGCACTTAGAAAATTCCCAATGCTAGGAATAAAACTAGAAATCACTAAGAGAAAGATAGCTGGAAAGTCTCCCAAATATTTGGGGAATAAATAAGACACAGGTCAAAGGAAAGTTTCAAGAGCAATTTAAAAAATATTCTAATTGAACTAAATGAAAATGGAAATACAAATGATTAGAATAGGTAAGATATGGCAAATGCAGTATTTAGAGGTAAATTTATAGACGAATGCACATTGTAGAAAAGATCTAAAATCAATAATTAAGCTTTCACCTCAGGTAACTAGAAAAAGAAGAGCAAATTAAATCCAAAGTAAGCAGAAGAAAACAAACAAAAAACAGAGCAGAGGGGCGCCTGGCTGGCTCAGTCGGTGGAGTACGCAGCCCTTGATCTCAGTGCCATGAGTTTGAGCCCCATGTTGGGTGTAGAGATTACTTAGAAATAAAATCTTTAAAGAAAAAAAAAAGGAGTTAATGAAATTGGAAGCTAATGAAGTTGGAAATAGGAAAATAATAGAGGAGACCGATGTAACTAAAAGTTGGTTCCTGGAAAAGATGACTAGAATTGATAAACCTTTAACCAAGCCAACTAAGAAAAAGAGAATGCACAAGTTACTAATATAAGAAAGGTGGTTCATCGTTACAGATCCTACAGACATTAAAAGGATAATAAAGCGGGGGCGCCTGGGTGGCTCAGTGGGTTAAAGCCTCTGCCTTCAGCTCGGGTCATGATCTCAGGGTTCTGGGATCGAACCCCACGTTGGGCTCTGCTCAGCCGGGAGCCTGCTTCCCCTTCCCTCTCTGCCTGCCTCTCTGCCTACTTGTGATCTCGGTCTGTCAAATAAATAAATAAAAAATAATAAAAGCTGTTTAAAAAAAGGATAATAAAGGGATGTTATGAAGAATTCCATGCCACAAATTTGATAACTTTAATAAAATAGACGAATTCCTTGAAAGACAGAATCTACCAAGAGGCACACAGGACAGATAGACAATCTGAATGGCCTATGCATATTAAAGAAATTAAATCGATAATCTCCAACCTTCCGAAACAGAGACCACCAGGCCCGATGACTTCACTGGAGGACTCTAGCAAACGTTTAAGGAATAAATTGTACCAATTCTCTACAATCTGTTCCAGAAAATAGAAGTAGAGGGAACACCTCATAACTTACTCTATGAGGCCACTATACCCTACCACCAAGACAAAGACATTACAAGAAAACTCTATTTCTTATCAACATAGATGCAAAAATCCTCCGCAAAATATTAACGAATCAAACCCAACTGTATGGAAAGAATATACAGGGACCTTGAACAAGTGAGATTTATCCCAGACACGCAAGGCTGGATCAACATTTGAGAATCAGTGAGCGTACTCCATCACATCAACAGACTAGAGAAGAGAAATCGTGTGATCATACCTAGAGATGCAGAATCCAACACCTACTCATGATGACAGCTCCACACAAAATAGGAGTAGAGGCCATCCTCCTCGGCTTGGGCTGAGGGGGTGTTGTACTTGACGGTGAGAAACTAGGTGCTTTCCCACTCATGTTTAAAGGCTCAGTGCAGAGATAGCTTCTCCAGGAAGGCTTCTGGATTTCCTCTCTCTTTCCCACTGTTGAATGAGGGGCCACTTCTGGGGTGTCCACAGCTCCTGGTGTAATTGTGACTTGTTATCTGTGTGTCTGCTGCTGCCCAGGGCTGTGAGCTCTTTGAGGGTGTGCTCATTGTCCCTGAGTCTGGCAGGGGGCCGTGTGCAACAGATGTGTGAAGGAGGCGTGAAGCAACCCAAGAGGAATGAGGTCTGTTCTGTTCTGTAAGGACAGGCCATTACTCAAGGAGTTTTTAGAGGGAGGAGCTGAATCTGGGTGAGGGGCAAAGTTTAGATGTTCATTGACTGGTGTCAGTTGGGTGCTTTGGAGGGAAGTTGCTGAGGTATGTGCAGAATCCAGGCCAGTGACAGCCAGTCCCTGGTGGCTGTTTCCTACACTGTGTGGACAATTTGTGTATGATGGCTTGGTGGGTGGGGGCCACCTCTCAGGATGTTGGTAATCAACCCAAGGAATGAGTTCTCAGAGGTGAGTGGGCTGTTATCCATCATCCATCGTCCATTCACCCATCATCCACCCTTCCATCTATCCATCATCCATCCATCCATCCTTAATCCATCATTCATCCACCATCCACCATCCATCCATCCATCCATCCATCCATCCATGTATTCATACAGGCTTCCATCACTACTTCCTCCCCTTCCTCTATCCATCCACAGATACATCCATTGATTGGATGTTGTAGGATGATTTGTGGGGCCAGGGCATTTCAGAGTGCTTGAAATCTAGATGGGAGATAATTCTCACACACTAAATTCCAGTATAGGAATATATTTGTTCAGCCCTCTCTCCTCCCTCCTTCCCTCCTTCCTTGCATCTTCCTTTCCCTTTTTCCTTCCTTCCTCTGTATCTCAAACATCCATCAAATGCCTGTGAGGGATTGAGATCTGGGATGCGGAGGACAAACACAGGTTTAGCTGTCAAGGAGTTCATATTCTAGGAATTTAAATCATATTCAACATGCTTGAGTAATGGATGGGAAACAGGGCCAAGTAAGTATCTTTGGAGGATGAAGCCTCAGGTTTGCTGGTCATTGCAGGAATTTTCCAGTGAAAAGGAAATAACAAAGAAACAGTGAGGGAGGAGATGTAACTTTCAGACTAAGTGGGAAGAGTGAGCTCTCCCCCTGAGTTTGGATCTCCCGGGACTCTCAGCACAGATCAGTGACCAACAGAGGGCTTGAGTGAGGGCACTTCTGATCAGAGGTCAGGTGGGAGGACGTGTGACTTGGGCAATACCCACCTCTTGTAAATGCTCCACTCAGCAGACTGGCAAATGTCTTCACCCTCTTTCAGTCAATCCCTTACCCAGCCTCAGCTCCTGGCAACCACGGATCTCGTACCCACCCTGCGGTTTCGCCTTTTCCAGAACATCCTATGAAAGGAGTCACACAACATGCTGCCCTTTGAGTCTGGTTTCTTCCACTGAGCACATTTTACCGCACGTACCGCGAGCTCTTCCTCGTCCGCGGGGAGCACTACTCCGTTGTACGGACGGACAAAACTGCTTTAATCGCTCACGAGTGTGAGGTCGTTTCTAGTACTTGCCGTATGCGTGTTCGGTTCATGGGGGAGGGCACGCGTTGTCGTTTCTCGTGGGCCAACACCCAGGAGCGCGATTGGTGAATACCGTGCGAAGTGTGGGTTTGACTTCATGAGAAACTGCCCATCTGTTTTCCAAAGAGGCAGCTTCACTCCACACTCCCGCCAGCAACAGAAGAGACTTTCCCAGCTTCGCTTCCTTGTCAGCACTTGACACCGTCCGTTTTTCGAAGAAGCAGTGGAGAAAAATTTCCCACATTGGAATGAAAGTTATAAAATCACAGTCTGCAAGTCCCAATAAACTCAAAGAACATGATCTGCACATCTTGATCTCTGGGACGTGGTGGCATTTGCTCCTCTGCAGGTTCACACCTGTCAGCCGCCGCCCCTCACCAGGTGTGGACTTCGCGGGCGGCTAAGCGGGAAGAGGTCCAGGGTGGGTGGGCTGCGGACTGGGGTCCTCCAGGCCCTGTGGGAGCGTTGCAGCCGTGGGCACTTTCTGCAGCGTCTGAGAAGCTGGTGTTGCTTCTTTAAGCCTACAGCCCCCCACCCCCCCGGAGACCACCCCCTCCTGCCCTCTGCGGGGTTGGCCGCGCCCCTCGCCCCGGGAGCGTCTTCCCCTCGGCCACCAGGTGGCGGGAGCGCTCTTCGCCGGCCCAGTGTGGCTGCGGGACCCAGCTTCGGACCAACACTGAGTTCTGTGAGTCCCACTTTTGGGAGAAAAGCAGAAAATATGTCACAGGAAAAGGCTGAATAATAATGGGGGCAGAATGGAAACTTCGACATGACGCCGGCTACTAATTAACCGTTTGGCGGGGAACCTGGGGGTTCCGTGTCTCCGGGCCGGGGGTGCAGGTGTGGGTGTGGGGCTGGAGCATGGAGGTCCCCAGCCCTGCAGAGCGTGACGTGGGGGCCGTGGGCACGGGGGCCGCCTCTCTGACCTGGACTCATGCTGCAGAGAAGCTGACTGGTCCCCTCAGCACCGTGGTCCCCAGGAAGCCCCCGGGGCGCTCCAGAGCCGCCTCAGGCCCACGTCAGGGGAGGGGGTCACTACCTGCGTGGGCAACTCACGTCCACCGTCCCCTCCGACTGTGAGCTGCAGGGCAGAGCCGCGCAGTGAGGCCGCCTCCGCGTCCCAGAGCGCGCCTTGGAGCAGACTGTGTGGGGCGAGCACAGCTACAAACAGGGGTCCCCTGGGCCACCCGGGGAGGGGCCGGGAGACGCCGGCGTGCGAGGGGCTCACACCAGTGCAGGTGATGCTTGGGGGGACCTTCTGGGCCGAGGACACGGGGACCCAAGGGGTGGTCAGGTCGAGGAAGGCGGGGTGCACGTCTGGTGGCGCTGTGGACAGAGCCCTCAGCAGCATGTGGACACCGCCCAGCCAGTGCCCCCGCCCCCGCCCGAGAAGCTCTGACTGCGGGTTTGCGAGGAGCTCAGGGTCAGGAATGATCCAGGAACAAGAATGCCTGCTGAGGCCATGGTGACACTTGGGGCTGGAGGCAGCCGACCTCGGTTCCCCCACCACGCTGGCCCTGGTCCCTCTCCTCACCCACGGGCCCCCCTTCCATCCCCGCTGGTCCCCCTCCACCCCTGCTGGGCCCCCCTCCACTGCGTCCTGTCCCTGCTCTGTCCCCATCCCATACTAAACTCCCCGCACCCCTGGTCCTGATTGTGCTGCTAAGTTCTTGCTTTCTCGGGGTATGCTGGGAGGTGACTCACTGGGGAGGTTTGGTAGAGTGGCTCATGTCCTGTGAGGCTTCACCTTCTGGGGACTTGCTGGGCTGACCCCCTCCGGTGACCGCTTCTGTCCAGCCTAGGCTCTCAGGATTCCGTGTGGCTGGGACTGGGGCATGCTTACCTTCAGGCAAATCAGTGACGGAATCCGAGCGTGTGAACGAGGGACAAGGACGCTGTTTGTGCCGTGCTGTGGGCTCACCATGACTCGCATCCGCTCAGCCCTTGGCGTGGCCAACAGCGCCGCTCACAGGTCACGGCTCACACCACCTGGAGACCCCGAGGAAACTGGCGGAACTAATTAGGAAAACGTCAGACAGGAATTGCCTGTGGAAGGAGGTGGGCCAAGGGGTGGAGGGAGGGGGCAGGGGCGGCAGGATGTCCCCGGGCGGCCCGTCTTGGCTTTCCTGGGGAGGCACCAGGCAGGACCTGACCTCTGCCCTCAGAGCCCCAGAGGCCGTTGTGCTCTCCAGTCCAGGTCTGCCCTGGACCCTCGGAAGCCTGAGGGTGGGCTCCTTGTCTCCCTGGGCAGCGTGTCCTGGAGAGGCCTGAGTGGCCGCTGAGCCTCTGCCGGGGTCGGACCACAGAGCCCCTCCTGCCGCCTCGGCTGCGGGGTGGGGGGCACATTACAACATACGGGAAGCGAAGTGAAGGTGTCCACACTGTTCCCAGCACCGTCCCCTCCTCTCTCACCGGGCTCTGGGCCTCCGCTGACCTTGGCTGACCTTGCTTTGGGCCAGGCTGGGTCTCTCTTCCTCCCGCATTCACCCCCACCTGTCCAGCTGCACAGGCTAGAAACCTGGGGGTCTTCAAGGCTCCCCCAGTTCCCAAGACTGAAGCCACATATCTCTGTCTTCACACAGTTGGAAACGGTTCCTTCCGCGTCTCCTCTGTCCCCCCCCAGCTGGGTCACCCTCCCTACAGACCCTCTGAGACCTGGCACACAGCACCCTGGCCCTGTGACCCTGTTCAGGCCCCCGTGGCTGGCCCTCGACCCCGTGCCCTCCATCTCTGTCCCTCAGAGGGGCCCAGCAGGTCTCATTTGTGTATTTGCTTCTGTCCAGGCCTCCCCAGGACGATGTCCTTGGGCTCTTTGCCAGGCCTCTCGGATTGTACCCCTGAACTCCAGGCGGGCCGGACCGCGTCTGTCCGCTCACGTCTGCCCACAGCTGGGCACTGGCCAGTGTTCGAGAAAGGGCCGTTCTCAGTGCAGACTTCAGAGGCCCCCGCCCAGCCAGGTACCAAACCCAGGCCGCCTGTGGACGCTGGAGGCAGCCAGGTGTGGTCAGACTGGGGCCGTGGGCGTGGAGGCCTGTCGATGTCAGGGGTCGATGCTGCACGTGACTGCAGTGAGCTCTGGGGGGTTGGGGGGGGAGGCCCAGATCCGGATGCTTCCAGGTGGGGTTCTGGAGGCTTCCTGTGTCCTTCTGTCTCCCTGAAACCAAAGTGCCTGTCGTCGGAACTCCGATTCAGTCATTCACAGCATAGTATGACTTTATCACGCACGATCTCCCATTTTCTTTCTTTTTTTTTTTTAAGATTTTATTTAGTTATTTGTCAGAGAGAGTGAACACAGGCAGGCAGAGAGGCAGCAGAGGCAGAGGGAGAAGCAGGCTCCCTGCTGAGCAAGGAGCCCGATGTGGGACTCGATCCCATGGACGCTGGGATCATGACCTGAGCCGAAGGCAGCGGCTTAACCAACTGAGCCACCCAGGCGCCCCGATCTCCCATTTTCTTACGGGTACTGATGAACCACTCCAGTCACAGGGAGGACGGAGAAAATGGCAGCACAGAAACCCTCGCCCTGCCCGCGCAATCGGACACGGACTGCTTCGCCGTGGGGAGCCCAGCCGGGGTAGCCGAGCTGCAGCCCAGCCCCGACCTCCCTGGGCCGTGTCCCCGCGTGGGACAGCTCTGAGGCCGTGTGTCCCCGCCCTTCCTCGGTAGACTCACCCTCCACGAGGCACAGGGCCGCTCGTGGGCTGTAGACATTCGCACGAGTGAGGTCCTACCGCACGGTTCCCTCTCACCGATGCCACTTGGTGAGACGTTCAGGGCAGTACTCTCTGTCTCAGTTCACGGCTGTGCACGAGGGGGGAGCCGCAGCTTCACTGCCCCCTCGCCTGCCGAGCTCAGTCCACGTCCGGCTCCCCTCTTTGGTGGCCCCGGGGCTCGCCCAGCACCTCTGGGGACTGGGAACCAGAGGGGGATGTGCAGCTCTCTGGCGACCCCTCTGCCCTCTCGCCAGCAGGGAGCTCCTCCAGCTGACCCTCCCTTGTCAAAGCTGTTCCAACGTGTTCTAGTCTGAAGGATGCGACCTTGCACTACAGACCCCGGGATCGCGGAGCAGGTATGGGCAGCTACCCAGAAGGGGGCAGAGGTGCGGCATGGCAACTGTCCTTGGTGAGAATGGGTCCACTGCCAGAAGCCAGAGGTCAGGGTGGGACAGCACGGGCCTCCCCACTTCTGCCTGGGCCTCTGGGGGAGTTGAGGGGGGAGCATGGCCCCAAGGAATGCACAGAGGTGACCCACAGCGTGGGAGAGGGACGGCAAGGGTCTGACGTGGGGCGGCAGGGGGAGGCCGGGGACGCCCGAGCACGGAGGAGGTGGTCTGCTCGGCGCCTGGAGGGCAGACAGGGAGCTGGGGCAGAGGGTATGTTGGGGGCACGGTGAGTTATGGAGACAGGGAGGTGGATGGTCTGGGCTAGAGACAGGAATTTAAAAAACGTAACAGGAGCCCCACTTCCAAGATGGGAGCTCCAGGCTCTTCACACACCGTCTCTGGCACACAGACATGGTTTGCCGAAATCACGGAAAAAACAAGCCCGTTTAGCCTCTGGAAATTGTCCCAAGGGCCTATGTCAATTGAAGAAATATTTATTCAAGAGAATCTACTGAAACTTGCGGAGAGCCGTGTGTCTGAGCCGAGATGCTCTCCCTCTCCCCCGCCGCTGGCCTGCCGTGACGGCAGCTGCTGGGCGCCGGACCGAGAGCGCGGGGCTCGCTCTCCAGCAGCTCCGGGCCCAAGGCCGGGAGTGGGCATCTCGGCAGGGGCCGCCCGCCCGCATCCTCATCCCTCCCCGCTCCAGGAGAGGAGGCCGCCCTCCTCCCCGCTGTCCTTGCGTCACCTGGAGGCTGTCCGGGTAGTGGCATGTCCCCCTCTGCCCCAACGGTTCCACTGGACAGGGAGTCCACGCCTGGAGGAGGACGCTGTAAGAGGGGCGGCTCCGAGGGTCGTCCGGGGGAGGGGCGGTCGGGAGAGAGAGCACCAGAGCCCCCCCAGGAACTGACGTCACGTGAAACAGCATGAGGATGGTCGAGCCCAAGACTGCCTTCCTGATCCACAGCAGCAGCAACCCACGGGGCCAACTGGTCCGCTGCAGGGAACTGAAGGAAGGGCCGCTGTGAGCCCCCCCCGGGTCAGAACAAACGTCAGAGACTGACCCCGGAACCGCCGCAGGGAGAGCAGGTGAGCTGGGCTGGTAGCTAGTGGAGTCGCGCTGGCCGGGCGGGAGAGCCCGGGGGCTGGCGGGGGCCTCGCAGAGAGTTCGGGGAAAGAGATGGTCGCAGGCCTGCCGGAGCCGCTGCCGTGCGGGGGCTGCACGCGACCAGGGCTGAGCCTCCTCCCACTGACACCCGAGTCCCCCCTTTTAGAGCAGGCTGGCCAGGACACCAGACACACGGGCCGCAACGGAATAAGCCTGGGGGCCTGGTGGGCAGCGCAAGGTTGGTTTAACTTCTGACAACAGTCAGTGCAACCCCCAACGTCAGTAGAATGAGGACAAAACCCACAATCACCTCAACAGATGCTGAAAAAACACGTGACAAAATCCCAATCCCTTCAGATCAGGAGAAGAAGGATCGGCCACTGGAGCCTTCTTCTTGTCACACCGGAGGGTCACCTGGGAGAAGGAGGAACGGGCATCCGTACCGGAAAGGAAGAGGAAAGATGGTCTCCATTTGCTGACGACGTGGTCTTGTGTGTATAAAACCCCCGGAACCCACGCAAAAGCAGTAGAGCTAACAAATTAGTCCAGCAAGGTTGCAACTTGCAAGGTCAGTGTATAAAGTAAGTTGTTTTTCTGTTCAGTAGCAGTGAGCAAGCTGGAAAATGAGATTAGGAAAGCGACCCCATCTACCATAGCGTCAAACAGAACAAGAATTAGGAGTAAGTTCAACAGAAGCACAAACTTAACACTTCAAAAGCTACAAAACGTTGCGGAGAGAGGTTGAATCCCAGGAGGTCTGGAGACAGGTCTATAGAAGAATCCCGATTGCTGAAGTAAGTTCCTACACAATCTAAACTCGATCTTGAGTAAATGGAAAGTCCATCCACGTTCATGGTCAGAAGGCGTAAGATCGTGAAGGCGGCTTCCCACGCGGACCCACAGATCCAGTGTGGCCAGAATCCAAGCTCACCCCTTTGTACACACAGAAAATTCCATCCCAGGATTCATATGGGAACTCACGGGGCCCGAAGTAGCCAAAACAATCTCGAAAGAGAGGCACAAAGCTGGATGACCCGTACTTCCTGATTCCGAAACTCACCACGAGGCTGAGGAATGAAGACTGTGGGGCAGGCGTGAGGGCGGAGAGTCCGCTGCTCCGTGCCACAGAGCGGAGCGGCCCAGGAACAAGCCCTTCCTTTTGTCGTCGGCTGAGTTCTGACAAGGGCGTCAAGACCTTCAACAAGGAGACGTCGGGACGGGTGGACGCCCACAGGCAAAGGAATGCCTCTGGATCCCTGCCTCACCCCAAAGACAAAAACTGAGTCAGGATGAATTAAGGACCCGATTATAAGAGCTGAAACGTAACACTTTTGGAAGGAAACACGGGTGTAAATCTCTGTGACCTTGGATTAGGTGAGTCCGTCCTTCCTTCCTTTTCTTCCTTCCTTTCTTCCTCCTTCTTCTTTCTTTCTCTTTTAAGATTTATTTATTTTAGAGAGACATTGAGCAGGGGTAGGGGCAGAGGGAGAGAGAGAATCTCAAGCAGGCTCCCCGTGGAGCAGAGAGCCCATTGCGGGGCTCGATCCCAGGACCCCGAGATCATGACCTGAGCTGAAACCGAGAGCCGGCCAGCTAACTGACTGAGCCACCCAGGTGCCCCAGAAGACAGTTTCTTAAATATGACACCCAAGTGCATAAACCACAAAGGGAAAAATAGGTAAGTTAGGTTTCATTAAAATTAAGAACCTTGGTGCATCAAAGGAACTATTAAGAAATGAAAAAAAAAACAGCCCACAGAATGGGAAAAAATAGAATAGAATATAAAAAATTATATAACGTACAAAGGTACAATTCAGTAATGAAGTGATAAGTGAATTAAAAAATGAACAAAGGAACTGAATGGACGTTTCTCCCAAGAAGATACGTAAGTAGCCGATAAGCGTGGGAAAAGATGCCCAGGGTCATTCGGCGTCAGGGACAAGCGAGTCAAGACCACCAAGAGGTGCCACTTCCCCCCCAGGGGCTGGTGGGAGTCGACGCACAGACGAGTGCTGGCAAGGCCGTGGGGTGACTGGGGCCCTCATCGCCGGCCCGGACGCCATAGGACGCTCCCATCTGGGAAAAGGTCTAGCAGCTCCATCGTTAGGTGGAGTGTGACGGGACGACACCGCGGTCCACAGCTGGGTGTTTACCCCAGAGAGATGACGACACATCGCCACGCGGAGACCTGCACTTCAGTGCTCACGGCGGCGTTGCTCCCGGCGGCCGAAAAAGTGGACACAGCCCGGGGTGGGCCGAGGGACCAATACCTTTTTAAAAAAGTGACCTATCTGTATGCTGAAGTAGCCCTCAGCCCTGCAAAGGGACGAAGGACGGACACACACTAGAGCGTGCATGGACCTTGACGGCGCCACTGAGAGACGTCAGTCTCGAAGCGCCGGGGGGTGAGTGTCTCAGTTTATAGGAAATTCCCAGAATGGGCAAATCTGTGGAGACGGAAAGTGCTTTTGTGGTTGTCAGGGGCTGGGGCAGGTGGAGGACTGGGGTGATGGCGAAGGGAACGGGATGGCTTTCTCTTTCCGGGGCGGGAAAAGTGCCCCGTCCTCTGGTTGGCTGTGGTGTCCCGCCGAGAGGCGCCGAATCGTGCCCTTTGGACGGGGAGTGGTGCCCTACGTGGCTTGTATCTGAATGTGGCTGTTAAACAGCACGACGGACTAGACCCGTGAGCCGTCCAAACCGCCCCTTACCCACCCCGCTGGGAGGCAGGGGCAGGAGGACAGGGATCTGGAGAGACTCAGAGGGGAGGCGCCCACGGTGCCTTGTGCACTTGGTTTTTCTGGAGCCTCAGCCGAGTCATCATTTTTATGGACCTGCTTTTCCGCTTCCGGCCATATTTGTAATTAGTTTGGAAACCATTAAATGTCTTATTACTCTTGCTTTTTTTTTAAGTCAAAATTCCCTGCTAATTACCAGCCAGAACATCAAAGACAGAAGGGCGGAAACGGAGCCCGTGCCGTCCCTCTGACTCGCGCGCGACCCTCCGCCTCTCACGGGACTGGCCATGAGGTTATGCACATGCGCGAACTCCGTGTTCTCTCTTTTCTCGGCAGGGATGCTGAGCTCCCACCCCAGGGCCCAGGACAGAATCGGACCCAGACCAGGCCCCACAGGGCTGCTGTGGGGAAGGATCAGGGTGTCTGCAATCCCAGTGCAGTGGAGGCCTCCAGGCCTCACAGGTGAGCCCAAGACCCCTTGCCTCTCAGCCAGGGGCATCTCCTTGGAGGGCGCTGTGTCTGTGTGGGTGGTTTCAGTTCAGCCCGTCAACCAGGGACGTTGAGGCCAGATGGTGCCAAGGGATGCCATGTGGACTTGGTTAAGAGGAGGATCAAAGTTTCCTGAATCCTTGCCAAATTCTGCCACCTGCCCTCCCCTGGCCATGGCACAGGCTTGCCTATGTCCAGTTCTGGCCACACAGTAGGACCAAACTCCTTTGGCCTTGTGCCCTAAAATGAAGATGGTAACTGATTCCTCATGCGTGAAATGCTCTTTTTTTGGTTCACCCACCCACCCACCCACCCATCCAGCCTTCTATCCATCCATCCCTCCATTTGTCCACCCACCCACCCATCCATCCATCCCTCCATCCATACACCCATCCATCCATCCATCTTTTTACCCATCTATCCCTCCATCCATCCTTCTTTCCTTCCATCCTCCATCAATCCACCTGTCCTTCTGTCCATCTGTTATTCCATCCATCCATCCTTCCATCCATCCACCATCCATCCATCCATGCTGTGGTACTAAGGACCACTATGTCCTGGACAAGGTGATTTCCATGTGTCCACTTCTGTTCATACAACATAGCTGCTGCTCTCATGACCATTTTATAGGCATGAAGATTAAAGCCCAGAAAGTTTGAGTGACTTGCCCAGAGTCACACAACAAGGACCTGGGACAGGAGGGTGATTTGGGCCTTTCTGTCTGGGTGGCTTTCTCCTGTATGACACTCCCATGGTGGTGTCCTCACTCTTCCTGGACTGAGTGAGGAGACCTGTGATTCACACCCTTCTGACACAATGCCATCTGTGGGGATGGAGATGGCAGGGGTGGGGACGCAGGCACACCTGGCTCTGATGGAGGGGAACAGGGAGGGGTGGACATCCTGACTTGGAAGACAGAAGTCAGGGTTGCGGAGGCCTATCTAGTGTGTTTGGGGATGGGAGGGTGGTTACAGGCTGGGACTTGGGGTGGGGTGAAGGGGGCTGGGAGGGAAGCTGGGGTGCCGGGTATGGGTAGGATGGGGGCTGCGCCATTTGAAGATGCCCGCGTGGATAATGTCAGATGACACACAGGGAAAGGCGGCTCCGGCCCTTTCCCCCAAGCCCTTTCCCCAGCCCTGGCCCTGTCCCCCGGTTCTGCATACCTTAGCCCTGTTGCCCCCAACCCTGACCCTTTCCCAGCCCTGCCCCAGGTCTTGCCCCTGACCTTGCCCTCCTGGCCCTGCTCCCAGTCCTGCTCCCTGGCTGTGTCCCCAGCCATGTCTCCAGCTCTGTCCCCCTGTCCCTGCCCACCCCAGGCCTGTCCCCCCTCCCCACTGGAAACTCTTGCTCCCTTGCTCTTTAGAACGTGGGGAGACTGAATTTTCCTGGCTTTGGATGACTCAGAGACAACAGATGAGCTCTAGCCCACACCTGTTAGGTTCTTGTTCCTGAAGCCTCAGAGCACACACCTCTGTGTCAGGTTCGAGTCTCCTAATGAGGACGGTGCTCCTGTCTCAGGTGTCAGCAAAGTGTCGACTGAGCCCCGATCCCCACGGGGATGCTCAGAACAATTTCCACTTAGGGGCACACACTGATGTGTTCTGAGGACAGCACCCCTGACAGAGAGGCCACGTCAGCCTTTAGCTGGGACCTAAATGGGGAGGTCCTGGGTCCTGCAGTACGGGTCTCATTCAGTGAGCTGAGAGGTAGGACTTGGGCAGCCCCGTTCTTCTCTGGCATCAGCCGATTCACCTGGCCGAGCTGCTGACCTGACCTCCACCCTGACCCGGCCGGCCCCCTGACCATGGCCTAGCCTTTAACCCTGGCCTCGCCGCTGAACCTGACCTCACCCAGACCCTGGCCTCACCCCTGACTCTGGCCTCGCCCCTGACCCTGGCCTCGCCCCTGACCCTGGCCTCGCCCCTGACCCTGGCCTCACTGCTGCCCCTGGCCTCGTTCGTTGCTGACCCTGGCCTCACCCTGACTCTGGCCTTCCCCTGACCCTGGCCTCACTGCTGACCCTGGCCTCGTTGCTGACCCTGGCCTCACCCTGACTCTGGTCTCACCCCTGACCCTGGCCTCACTGCTGACCCTGGCCTCGTTGCTGACCCTTGCCCCACCCCGCCCCTGGCCTTGCCCCTGACTCTGGCATCACTGCTGACCCTGGCCCAGCCCCTGAACCTGGCATAGCCCCTGACCCTGGCCGAGCCTCAACCCAGGCCTCGCCCCTGACCCTGGCCTTGCAGCTGACCCTAGCCTCACCTTGCCCTGGCCTCGCCCCTGACACTGGCCTCGCTGCTGACCCTGGGCTAGCCCCTGACCCTGGACTAGCTAGGACCCAAGCCTCGCCCCTGACCCTGGCCTTGCTGCTGACCATAGCCTGGCCCTGGCCCTGGCCTTGCCCCTGCTCCTGGCCTAGTCCTGTTCCTGGCCTAACCCCAACCCGGGCCTAGACCCTGACCCTGGCCTCACACCTGACCCTGGCCTGGCCCTGCCCCTGGCCTAGCTCCTGCCCTGCCCCTGGCCTCACCCCTGCCCCTGACCTTGCCCCTGACCCTGGCCTAGCCCTGACCCTGGCCTAGCCTTGACCCTGGCCAAGCTCTTCACCCTGGCCAAGCTCTTGACCCTGGCCTAGCCCCTGACCCTGGCCTAGCCCCTGACCCTGGCCTAGGCCCTGACACTGGCCTCGCCCTTGACCCTGGGCTAGCCCCTGACCCTGGCCTAACCCAAACCCTGGCCTTGCTGCTGACCCAGGCCTAGCCCCTGACCCTGGCCTAACCCAAACCCTGGCCTTGCTGCTGACCCAGGCCTAGCCCCAGCCCTGGCCTCGCCCCTGACCCAGGCCTCGCTGCTGACTCTGGCCTTGTCCCTGGTCCAGGTCTTGCCCCTGATCCTGGCCTAGCCCTGACCCTGGCCTCACCCCTGACCCTGGCCTAGCCCCAGCCCTGGACTTGCCCCTGACCCGGCCTAGCCCTGACCCTGGCCGAGTCCCTGATCCTGGCCTAGCCCCTGACTCTGGCCTCGCCCTTGACCCTGGGCTAGCTGCTGACCCTGGCCTTGCTGTTGACCTTGGCCTAGCCCAACCCTGGCCTTGCCCCTGACCCTGGCCTCGCCGCTGACCCTGGGCTAACTGCTGACTGCCCCCAGGGCTCTGGGCACATCCCTTTGCCCACATGAGCCTCAGGCTATCTCCTGTCGAGTGCGGAGCATGGCCCACTCATGTGCCCCCGGGTCCAGCAGACCACGGAGTTATGATCGCCATTACTCATGTGACCTGAATTCAGAGTGTAAGCGTCCTCTTCATATTGCCAGGTCCATGCTGAGACCTCCACCTCCAGGAAGGCTTCCTAGGTTGGTGCCCTTCTTGGGGCTCTGCTGGCCCTTGTCCTGGGTGTGGGAGCTGTAGCAGGCACCCAGAGGGAGAGCCAGACACGTATAAAATCAATTCCTGGGACAGGAAGAAGACCTGGCAGGGGCTGGGGGGTGAAGGAGGTGTAACCAGGGGCGGTGGTGCCGGGACTTCGAGGAAGGCTTCTAGGAGGCGGTATGTGAGGAGACCACCGAGAAGGGAGGAGGTGGAGGATGGAAGGTCTTCGTGATGGAGGAGAAGGAGGAGCCCATGGGCCACTGGGGCCACTGGGCGTCCCGTGAAGCCACAGCAGGGCGGTGAGGCCCCAGCTGCGGGGTCTGGAAGGAGGGGCTCCTGGTGAGGGAGGCAGCGGGTGGGTTACCCTGCAGCAGGAGGCCCGTCTACAGAGAGGTCTCCCCTTTAGCCGTAAATGATGCCACATGTGACCCGATCCCGGGGGCTGGGGCATGAGCTGGGAGGGGTAGGCCCGTGATGGGGGCAGTTTTCACATGTGGGGGCCCCAGGACCTCCACCCTCTGCTGCCGCGGTGGTGGTAGGCAGGGGCTGTGACCGGGAACTGTGCCCTGCTCCCGTCTGCGGGGCCGGGGTGACCTGGTGGGAGTGGCCCCCTCCTCCAGGCAGAACGAGGACTCTGGGAGCTTTGAATCCCTGCGGAATCCGAGGCAGAGGAATTTGTCAACATACTGCTTCTTTTTCACAAAACAAGAGATTTCCTCTAATGAGATTTGCAGCTGAAAGTGAGCGCGGGCGCTCAGATCTGCAGTCCCGCTCGTCCGTCCGGAAAACAGCTGCCGCTTGGGCTCATCCTGAGCTGTAGGCAACAAAGTCAAAGTCGCTGACACGTTTCCTTACGTTTCCGTCTGCGAAGGGGATGTAAATGAGTGGGTTTGGTAGAAGCCGCGAGCCAACACGGACGCGCAGCTGCGAACGATTCCATCCAGAGCCGCGGAAACTCAGCCCCCGTGGCAGGACTGGCTCGAGAGGGGAGTGAGCGAGGACACGGGGCTGGACAGGGACCCAAGGTCACCCAGTGGGGGCCGGTGAGGTGTGCCTGCCCCTACAGGCAGAAACCCACTCTTCTTAGTGGTCCAAGTGGTGTGGTCAGGAATACCTGCCTGCCCCGGGGGTCACCATGCGGACGGGGAGCTCACCCCTTCACATGAGCACCTGGTCTGCTTCTGAGCAATTCTGTTCTGGAAAATGCTTTCTTCCGTTGAACTGAAGCCCAGCATGGCTGCCCAGCACAGTTGGCTCCTTCCTTCTCTGGCCAGCCCTGGGCCACCCTCCCGTGCCCACTGGCTCAAAGACACGCTGCTCTTCCGTGGTCTGTCGCCAGCAAGGCCGGAGTCCCCAGCGTGTCCACAACCGCCGGCCCTCCTGCTCGGGCTCTGTCCAGTCTTGTGCTGGCCCCGGCTGGGCTCCAGCTGGGCTGGCCCCAGTCTCGTGGGCACCTAGCCTGGGCAGGAAAGAGCTGGGAGCCTGGGATTTGCTGCTCACTGGGCGGCAGTGAGCAAAGAGCCCCCGAGAACCACGGCCTATGCAGGACCCCCGTCCTCTCCGTCTCCGTCCCTGTGCTCCCTGTGGGCAGCACCCTCCTCTTCCTGAGTCCCTGACCTCAGACGGTGCCCTCCGTCTCTGGGAGCCAGAGGCTGGGGTGGAGGGCTGGTTATCTGTCTGCACGTGTGGTCTCTGTCCTGCTCTCCCATAAGGCTCTCGGGCTGGACCCCTCCTCTTCTCCCCTGGCACCTGGCCTCCCTCGGCAAATCACCCGGACTTATTCTTGCACTGAGACCCCCACGTGAGGGCGGCCCGGGGTCAGGTCTTACGGGAGAGTGGAGCACACAGCAGGGGGTCAGCGGGGGACTGCTGGACCTCAGGGGTGTCCTTGGCCCAGACAGTGGGCTGGGCCGGCCGTGGATACCAGGCCACTCTCACGCTGCCCATGGCCTTCCCGGATGGGTGCTGGCCACGGGCGCCCTGGCCCGGAAGACAGGCCCAGGCCTGCCACGCAGGCCTCCCTTCTCGGGCAACGTGCTCACACTCGCCACAGGCAGAGGCGGGTCTCCTGTCCCCAGCCGCCCCAGGCAGATCTTCCTCAGGAATGACGCTGGGTCTTCCGAACACACACGTAGCTTCAGATGGTTTGAAAATGGGGGCACGGCTGTCTGCGCCCCAAAGTCGAGAGCTCTGAGGGTGTCGCTGGGGTGTGCAGATGGTGCCCCGCACACTTCCCGGGAAGAGCGGCCCGGGACCTGCAGGGACGGGGAGGTCCACTTCGGTCTCCTCATCTGTGAATAGGGGTGATGAGGTCCCTCTGTCATGGGGGCTTGAGGTCAAGCTGGCCACGCGCTATGCCACGGACACGGTAGCATCATTCTGGGCGAGCTCTGCCAGCCCAGGACCAGACCTTCCGCTCCAGGTGCTGCTTCCTGTGGGGAGTTGCGGGACCCCCCGACGAGTGGCCCCAAACCTTTCCCGGAGACGCACCTGAGGCACAGAGGGCGGGGCTGGTGCATGGAGGCCCCGTTAGGCCGGGGCCTGCTCCCCGCTCTCTCCCCACCTTACACACCAGGACGCACTTCCCCTCCCAGACTCTCTGCTCCCTCTGCTCCCGGGCACAGCAAGTCTGCTCTCCCTGTCTGGTGACCTCCCCTCCAGCCTGATCTGACACTCTCCGGGGGGTCTCTGGGGGAACAGGGTCCCGAGGAACATCTCTCCCCGATCACCCAACCCAGACCCTGGCAGTTAGTGCCGGTGCAGGTGTGAGCTCCTGCTGGCTTTGGGGCCGGGACTGGTTCCAGCGGGCAACGTGCCCAGACCCAGCCCAGAGGCAGCAGGAACTTGCTGGGGGTGTGAGGGAGGAGCCCTGCTCCTGTGCTGTGTTTGGGTGGGGGGAGGAGGGGAGGCGTGTGCAAGTGAGTGGGGGGTGGAGAAGCCTACTGGGGTCAGAGTTGCCGTGGGGGTCTTTCTCCAGCTCCTGCTCTGGACCCTTGGGACACTCAGGGCCCCCCTGACCAGGGCTCAGCATGGACAGGCTTAGGTGACCGTCCTCTGTGCTGCCCTGGTACCTGGACGTCCGTGTCCTGGAACTATCTACCTATACCTCATGGAGATAGGGAAACAGAAGACATACAAGAGGAATCCCAATGTAGGTATTTGGTGTTTCTGAAAATGAAGGTGAGTAGATGAGACAGAACACGTTCACTTCCAAGTGTCGTGGGAGGCCCAGCGACATCCTAGAAAACCAGCTTCAGCAGCTCTTCAGAGGGTCGTGCATCAGGACCCATGGGAATGGTTCCTGGAATGTGGGGGTGCTTGGATGCCTAAAAACCCTTCAACATGACACACCATGTTAACAGAAAGAAGGAAAAGTTAAACACAGGATCATGCCAATGTTTGCAGAAAAAGCATTTCACAAAATTCAACACCCTTTCATGATAAAAACACTCAATAAATTAAAAATAGAAGGAACCATCTCAACGTAATAAAGGTTTTATACACAGCTGCCTGTGGCTAGCATCACGCTCAGCGGTGAGAGATGGAGAGCTATCCCCCCGAGATCGGGGACGAGGCCAGGACCCCCGTTCCCACCACTCCTGTTCAACACAGCCCAGCAAGTTCCAGCCAGAGCACCCAGGAAAGAAAAGGGATTCAAATAGGAAGAGAAGAAGAAAAATCATCTCTGTTTGCAGGTGACGTGACCTTATGTGCAGAAACCCTAGAGATCCCACAAAACCTTGTTAGAACTTGTAAGTTTAGCAGGGTTGCGGGACGCAAAACAACACAAAGACCAGTTGTGTCTCTCTGCAGTGGTAACGAACGATCCAAAAGGAAGTTAGTGATTCCACTCACAGCAGAATTGGGGAGAATAAAATACTTAGGAATTAACGTAACCAAGGCGGCGAAGGACTGTGACAGTGAAAGGTGCCCACATGCCACGCGGAGAAGTGCAAGACCTAAATCAGCGGCACCTGTGTTCACGGGCTGGCGGCTGACGCTGTGAGGAAGCAGGTACGAGCTACGCTGATCTGGAGATCCCGTGAGAGCCCTAAGAGAATCCCAGGGACAGTTTCTTGCAGAAATGGAAAATCCGTCCTAAAGAAACAGTCTTGATGAAAAAGAAGAACAAAGTTGAAGACTCCCATTTCCCGGTTTCAAAACTTACTGCGAGGGGCGCCTGGGGGGCTCAGTCGGTTGTGCGTCAGACTTGATCTCAGCGCAGGTCTTGATCTCAGGGTCATGGGTTTGAGGCCCACGCTGGGCTCCCCGCTGGGCACGCAGCCTACTTGAGAAACCAACACCTTACTAGGAGAAGTCACGGTAATTAGACCGTGTGGCGCGGCATGAAGACAGAGTGTGGACTGATGGACTAGAATCAAAATCCCGGAAACAAACCCTCATGTGTGTGTGGTCAAGTAATTTTTGCCAAGACCATCCGGTGGGGAAAGGGGAAAGGACAGTCTTTCAATAGACAGTGCTGGGGAAAGGGAGTCTTCAGGGGCAGAGGAATGAAGTCGGACCCTCACCTGACACCATACTTGAAAATCAACTCAACCAAATCCTGTGTTAGAGCTAAAACTGCAAAACTCTGTGAGGAAAATGTAGGGAAAGCTTCACGATGCTGGGTTGGCAACGATTCCTTGGATATGACACAAAGAGCAACGAAATGGAGAATGCATACACGGGACTTTGTCAAAAATTAAGTACACGACGTTCTTTTGTGCTTCAAGGACAGGGTCAGCAGAGTGAACAGGCAACCCACAGAATGGGAGAAAAAATTTGCAAATCACGTGTCTGACGAGGGTTTACTATCCAGCATACATAAAGAACTCCTACAAGTCAACAGCAACCGACGGCCTGATTAGAAAAGGGTAGACGGAACTGGTATTTCTCCAAACAAGACGTGAAGGAGGCGCTCAGCACCACTGCTTGGGGAAACCAGTTCAAAGCCATGGGAGCACCGTGTCACACCCACTCCCATGGCTGCTGTGACCCCCAGGCTGTAACAAGGGCTGTGACGGTGTGAGGAACCGAGAGCCCCGGGCATGGCCGGAGGGAACGTCCAGCGGCACCATTGCAGTGGAAAACAGCACCCGTATTCCTCAAACCCTGAAGGCATACCCGTTCGACCCGGGTATGCGGGTGTGTGTCCCCAAGAACTGAATGCAGGGGCTCGAACGAGTGCTGGCCGACTAGTGTTCATCGCAGCCTTATCTGCAGTAGCCAGCGGGCCGGGATGGTCCCGGTGCTCACCCGCAGAGGGTCGGGTCGACAGAGCGAGGTCAGTACGTGCATGGGATATTACCCGGCCTTGACGAGTGCGGATGGCCTGACACCTGCAGCAGGGTGAACCCTGGGGACGCTGCTGAGGGACGTGAGCTGTTGCGGAAGCACGAGTACCAGAGGTGTCAGATTCACAGAGACGGAAGGTAGCACAGAGGGGCCGGGGCCAGGGGAGGCCCTGGGGGTTGGCGTGCCACCGGGACAAGGTGTCACCTTGGGGAGATGCAGATGTTCTGGGGACAGAGGGGGGCAGTGGTTGCACGGCAGTGTGACTGTGCTTAGTGCCCCCAAATTGTGCACTTAACGGTTAAAATGGTGAATTTAATGTTGTGTATATTTTGCTACGATAAAGAGCATATAATGGAAGGAAAGTGTTAGTTGAATCAAAACAATGGAAGAACCCAGGATGATGAAGGTCAAGCCAGCGTGACCGCAAACTCCGGCCACGTGTCAGAGGCGCAGGGAGCTGGGCTGGAAGGCTGCGGCGCTGGCCGCGGGGGCAGCTGATGGCAGAACCCGGGCAGGTGCTCCCGTGAGACTCAGGCGGTGAGCGGAGATGAGCACGGTGTCCTCAGAGCCGGTGCCAGGGCTGACTAGAGTTGTGTGGTGTGAAGTACAAGCAATCCCAAAGTACTCCAAACTTCATATCTGCTTTTGTCATTCCCACTCCCCTGCTTTGGTTTGGTGGGATCTTAAAGGCGTCTTGGTGAAGGAATAGCCCATTTCAGCTACTTCTTTACGCCTACTTTAAACAATCCATTACTTCCAAGGACAATGTAGACTTCTCAGTGGAAATCAACGTCTCTTCCATGATGCTACTGTAACAGAATTAGTCCTACCCGGTCATGCATTCCTCCCTCTACTGGGACACAAGCTTGCAGAGGGTCTCAATGTTCATTCTTCCTTTCTATTTTGCATTGCCTTAAATTTTTATAACGACTATGCTCTATTTAAAAAATCTGGGTAACCTATTTTTGAAAATATCTGTCTGGCTGATACCCAGATCAGAAAATAAATTGCAGAAACAGAAAAAAAAAAAAAAAAGAAGTGGGGTCTAATCTCATTGAAAGCATAGATAGACATAACATCCTAAAAAACATACTAGAAAATCCAATCCAGCAGGACATTATAACGTTTAATATGTGTAAATCACTTGATCGTATTGCTGTGACATATTAAGTGAAAATGCAGAAACAGAGAAACTCCCCGCTCTGAGGAGGAGAATCCATTTGCCAGACACACACGGAGGAAAGTTCTTTTGCTCGACAGCAGGCATGTGCCGGCACCTGAGCGAGCGTAACGGCATAGAAGCACCCCCCCACCCCCGGAGAGGAAGAGGAAGGGAGCCCTATCGCGGGGTACGCGGGCTGGCCTCCTGCTTGACATGTCCTGCTCTCTGCCTGACTGCGGCTCCCGAGGCACTGCCCGGCCTCCGCGGGTGTAGACGTGCAGGGCTCTGAAGGGGGCGGAAACTTTTCTGATTTTGCATATCAGCGGATTCCTTTCACTCGCTGACGGCAGACCGGGAGAGAGGATGCTGCAATTTGGAAATTTAATTATATCTCTGGAAGAAATGTATGCTTCTTAGAATGGTTTTATTTAAAAAGCCTCAAAAAATAGAACTTATTTTTTTTCTCTATCTTGTGATTAATTCAAGCCAAGTAAAAGGAACCGGTGAACTTTGCTGACACCCCCTGCGGAGCTCTCGTGCGCAGCATCTGTGAACCTCGAAACCTCAGTTTGTGTCAAATGGGCCTCGACAGTAGAGTCCTGGGTTCCAGCGAGAGCACGGCACATTCTGTTCCGTTTAAATAAACGACACGCTTGACCACGGCGGCATTATTCCGTCTTCTGATCAATCAGCAATCAGGCGGGCCCCAGAGCACGGGCACACAGGGGCACGCGATCTGGCAGACACTGGAGGCCCAGCCCCCAGAAGGAAGTGAGGCCGTAGACACAGCGCTGAGGGGGCGCGCGGGCCCCGGCCTTGGGGGACGTGGTCCTCTGCGCCGTAAGGGGCTCTGGGCGACCTAGTTTGTACTAGAGTTTCCGAAGCAAGGGACAGGGACGGAGTCGGATGCTGCTGACGGATGTGTGTGCGTACGTGTGTGTAAGTATGCGGGTGTGTGGACACACGTGCGGGTACATGCTTGGAGGCCTGCGTATTTGTGCCGGATTGTTTTGTGGGCGCGTGTGTGCACGGGTGGGTCGTGTGTGTCACTATACGTGCATTCGTGTCTCTCTGTATCTGCACAGCAGCACCGTCTCTGCGTGTTGGCGTGCGCGAGCGTGAGGTGTGTGTGTGTGTCCGTGTGTGTCCGTGTGTGCCCGTGTGCGCGCGACCCTGCGCATCAGGGCTCGTGTAGCCCCCCACTGTGGCTTCGCCAGAAGTCCTGCCCTCCTGACCCTGCTGTCGCCCTCCGCCCAGTCCCCACTGGGCCCCACCTGTTGTCACGCTCCACCAGCCACAACTACCCGGGGTGCGGATGCCCCTGGGGACCCACCTGGGGACTGATGGGGGCGTGGACACCGCACCCTGGTGAGGTGTGACCTCTTGTCACTCACAAGCTGGCCCAACGGTGAGCGGGGAAAGCCCAACCAGGAGCCTCCGTGTGCCTGGAGCGGGGACGTCACAGAGGTGTGTCCTGGTCTCGGAGGGGCTGGGCCAAGGGGCTTTGTGTTCTGAGGCTGTCCTGCGTGGCCACCTTCCTGGCCAGTCTGCTGCCTGATCCCCGCAGCGGTCCTGGGCTCAGCGTTCCCCTCCATGTCCCCCCCGTGTCCCCCCACGTCCCCCAGGACCGCATTTCTGTTGTCCTGACAGATCGGCTTGGGGGGTGTCTGTGGCCGGGGTGGCTCTCGTGCTTCGGCGCTGACCGTGTGCCAAGCCTGCCGGCCCTTGGACAATTAGTCCCATTTTATCCTCCAGGAAGCTGCAGCTTAGTGAGCCTCTGTGACGCCCCAGAAGACCATGGCTGGTCACGACTGGGACCCGGATGCGTCTGATTCCCCGTCCCTGCTCTCCAGGTCTGTGCCGAATGGCCCTGGGAGCCGAGGGTGTGGGGTCCGGGCCGGGACCCAGGCGGACGTGGTTGAGGATGCTCCTGAGCCACCCGGGAGATCCTGTGGAAACCCTCGTCCGTCCCCTGATCCGGGCAGTGGGCTAGGGGGGCCCTCAGGCGGACAGCAAGGTGTCGGGGGAGGTAGGCCTGGGAAGGCGATGTTTGTAGGGCCCTGGGTCCGACACACGAGGCCCTGTGAGGGATCCCGCACACCCCTTCTGGCTCCTTCTCTCTGACCCCGGCAAAGAGCGGCGTGGCTGGTGGTGGGGTTTGGGGACTGTTTTCCTCCAGTCCTTCCCTGGAGGGTGGTGGGGGATGGTCTCTGTTTTGGAATGATTCACGAGGAACTCGGGGCAGGTCCGACAGCTCATCAAGCGACCTTCCCTGACCCTCCAAACGGCAGACACGGCGTGTACCCCTGAGCCCCGTCCCGCCCGGGCCCAGCGCCTGGGGCCCTCTGAGACGCGCGGGGCCGCTGGAGGCTGAGGCTGGGGCCTGAGACCCGAGCTCCCGGGCTGTGGGGTGTGTGCTTTGGGACTGAATCATTTCCCAGAGGGGAGCGCACAGGCGAGGGGGCTTGTCCCCCTCCCACGGCCCCACGTCACCTTTCAGAACGGGGCGCCCCGCTCACCGAGCCCCGCATCTCGGCCGTCCGCGGTCTCCTCTGCGCGGCTCACTCCGGCTGCGTCTCTGAGCCGCGTCTGGCGGAGACAGGAGGGGGAGGCGGGGAGGCCGCGCGAGTCTGAAATGGGATGTCAGGGACCCGGGCCTCTGCAGGGCCTGAGAAGTGGGATTTATCCTCGGGAACGTAATGAGAGCCGACACCTCTTCCTGACAAGACCGGGCGGTGCATTGCCGGGAGGATAGCATCGCCATTCCGAGCAGGCAGAGATCTATTTGCCGAAGGTGAGAATGTCATTTAAACTGTTGATGCCTCTCAGATGGTCTTGGCGAGGAGCCAAGGGGAGCGTCCGCGTCCTCCAGGCAGATGCAGGCGATCGGAAGTGCCCACCGCGGGCGAGCGCCGCTGCCGCACCGACTCTCTGCCTCCCTCCCCGGTAGCGGAGGGTCCGCGGGAGGGAATTCGATTCCAGGTGACGGAGAGGCATCGTGCAGGGTGCAGCCCCGCACGTGGAAGGTCCGCACCCTGCGCCGCGGCCCAGAGACCCAACGTCAGCTTCCGAGGCCCCACCCGGGCGTGCGCGGCTCTGGGAGGACCGGGCGCCGCGGCCGTCCGTGTCTACTCACGCGGCCGCCCGTCTCTGCCACGGGGCCCGGCTACGCCGCAGGCTCTCCCTTGCGGTGGTGCCGGGTGGTCTGTGGCGCTGGGATGTGACTCGTGGCAGGTCTGGGGACCCAAGGGCCACCCCTCCTGGGAATAGCCCTGGACTGCTTGGAGGTGACCCTGGATCGCTTCATGCAGAGTCTGTGCCCGTCTGTGTGCCTAGAAGACCGGAGCGCCCTTCAGAGACAACCGCTGTGAGGGCCAATTTAATGTTAAAAGCTGTTTAACCCTTAGGGCCTGCGTAGCCGGAGCGACCCCGTGTCGCCCAGGTAGCCACATTGTTGTTCACATCCACGGACTTCATTCCGGGAACAACCGCCCCCGTGGTTCCCGGCGTGGCTCCGGGTATCGGTTCCGGGAGCAAACGCCTTAACAACAGAAGCCGCGTACCTTGGGTCTGCGGTTCTGCCCTATAAAACCAGCCGTGAGATCGGGCCGGGGTCGCTCTCTTCGGAGGCGGCCCTGGCCGGTCAGTCTGACTCCTACTGCCTGGCATAGAATAAGGCTTTGCACAACTTTCACTTTGTCTCAGTCTCGTTCCTTTGATAACGGACCCAACACCACGCCGTGGCCCCGGGGAACTCCTCGCAATCTGCGAGCTCTGGCTGTGGGACGGTCCTCGAGCCGTCCCTGCTGTCCCGGGATTTGCTGTCTGGGCGGGCTGAGCTGCTGGCCTGGCGGACGACCCCACGCGGGGGTTTCGCTGGTGGCCCTTTAGCCCGTGAAGGCCGGGCGCCCGGCGCCCAGCCACACGCTGCTGTCAGGGTGTGGCCGGAAGTCTCCCACCGGGAGACACTTTTCCTCCGCTCCCTGGTTGCGACAAGCAGACTTTGTATGGGAGACTCTTCCGTCCATCTGTCCGTTTTCAGCTGTGGTTGGGACTCCAGCACGGGGCTGCGACCCGAGCTCACTGATGGAACCGTTTACGCGTCAGTGTCCTCTGTTCTTTCTCTCCTGATATGCACGCCGTCTCCTCTTGGGCAGCGCGAGTCCGTGCGGTGCGACCCCGGCTGCCTTGGACGGCTTCTCTCTGCTAGGAAGACATCGAAGGCACGTCCTGTCCTTGTCCTGCCCAGGCCTGGAATCAGCCGTTCCTCCTCGGGCTTCTGCCCAGGGTCTCCCGGCACAGAGATGGTGGAGGGGACCGGCCTCTCCCGCCCGCCTGGCAAAGGCCAGGGACAGGGAGCTGCGGGAAAGTGTTTCCACCACACGACCCTGAGATTGTCCAGCCTGGGACTCTGCAGGCCTGCGGGAGGATGGAGTGCCATTGGACGTGGAACATTAGCCATATCTGAAGGTTCCTGTTTTCAGCAGCCTCCCTGAAAAGTACGAAGAAATAACGTTCCTTTCAACAGTGTGTTTTATTTACCTCAATTTATGCAGAGACACCCCAGTGAGTGGCCGGTCTGGGTGACCAACCCCTGCTCCACTGTCTTCTTCCCTACGGAGGCCTCAGCATCTGATGTGTTTATGGCTATCACCGTTTGGAGGCCACATTTTCACTGGGCGCACCTGATCTGGTGTGGGTTTCGTAAAACTTTCAGCTAAAAAGATAAATTCAGGGGCGCCTGGGTGGCTCAGTGGGTTAAGCTTCTGCCTTCAGCTCAGGCCATGATCTCAGGGTCCTGGGATCGAGCCCCATGTCAGCCTTTCTGCTCAGCGGGGAGCCTGCTTCCTCCTCTCTCTACGCCTGCCTCTCTGCCTGCTTGTGATCTCTGTCAAATAAATAAATAAAATCTTAAAAAAAAAAAAAGATAAATTCAGGGATGCCTGGGTGGCTTAGTCCGTGAAGCCTCTGCCTTCGGCTCAGGTCAAGATCTCGGGGTCCTGGGATCGAGCCCTGCATAAGGCTCCCTGCTCCATTGGGAGCCTGCGTCTCCCTCTGTCCCAGCCCCCCTCATGCTTGTGTGCTCTCTCTCTCTCTCTCTCAAATAAATAAATAAATAAAATATTCAAAAAAATAAAAAGATAAATTCACATACTCATGTTGTTCCAAACATACACGTTTTCCAGAAACTGAACTGAGCACACAAAATACTTTTCCTTTAATATCCACATCCTTACTGGTAAGAACTGGCACGTTTATCGGAAGAATCGATTTCACTTTGAAGCAAACGCCCAGCAGCTTCAACGGTGTCTGAGTCACGTCCAGTGGCCGTGAATCTGCCCACAGTTTCGGCCCGTTGGTGGCTCTGGCTGTGGTTCAGGAGCTCAGCGGCTGCAGAGGCTCGTGGCGTGTCCAGATAGGACTCGTGGCCTGATGGCTGCCTGTGACTTGACAGGTCCGGCTCAGGTGGTCCTGGGGAGCTCCCCTGAGACTTGGAGAACACACCTGTCCACCTCCCTTCTCCCTCTGGGCCTCTCCACCCCCATCAGCCACACCCAGCCAGTTCCACCTCTTTCTCCAGGTCCGTGGCTGGTCCTCGGACAGCGGCGCCTGTCATCAGTGGGGGGCAGATGGGTGTTTGCTTTTCCAGAAAACTTCCCTTGTCAGCCCCCTTCAGCTCAACAGCAATGTGTCAACTTACAGGGACCGAGCCCCGCATGTGAACTGACTTTGCCCTCTGGACTGATCGGTACCACTCTCTTTCCACATGGGGCCGGGCCTGGCTGGCTCATACCTTGTTTGGAGGTTTCCATTTAAGGAAGAATGGCCTGTGCCACTTGAAAATTAAGTTTTCAAATTTAAAATTTGAACTTCTAACATAATATCTGGATCATGTTTAAGCATCAAAGGTAAGCTGCCTGTGCAAGTGCATCGGGAAGCTGTCACTGTCCTCGGCTTTCTGGAGGACCTTCTGTAAGACCGACAGTACTCCTTCCCTAATATTTGGCATAATTCACTTGTGAAGCCCCCGGGAAAACATTTTTTTGAGGAAAGGTTTTAAATTGTGGCTTCAGTATGTTTCATATGTATATATGGGACCATTTACATTTTCTTTTTCTTCTCATGTCAGCTTTGGTGACTCACCTAGGAGGTCTTCTACTGCATGTGAGTTCTCAAAGCCATCGGCATGGCATTTTAGAACAATAGCTCTGTAACTGGAGAAACGGCCCGGCCGGAGGTGTGCTGGTGACGGTCCGCGTGTTTCTTCTGGAGATCTGTCGTCCTCGGCTCCTTCTCAGCGGGGTCTGTTTATGATTCCGACTCCACTGGGCTCCTGCCTGGCCCCTGATTAGAGGAAGGGATGTCTCACTGCCTGGCTGCATCCGTGGGGAGAAGCTGCCTCTGAGTGAGGGCAGGTCGTGACCCTCTGTGAGCCTGTCCGCCTAAACCAGACAGAAAACCGTGTGGATGTGGGGTTTGCCCAGCCCCTTCCTGGGTGCCACCAGGAGGTGGTAGCAGCCAGACTGAGCACAGATCAAGAACAATGTCAGGCTGAACCCATGCTTGCTGAGATGGGCCATCCTGGGGGTACATGGGGCTCCACTGGGGGCAAGCACCCTTCTACCCACTGAGCACAAGTCAGCCCCTCTAGTTCCAGGGGCGGCAGGTGGGGGTGAGTCCTTCTCTCCGAAACCCCCTAAGCAGAAAAGGAGATGGGTGTGGTCTGGGCTGGAGTTCATGTCCTGGGGGAGACCACGGCCCTCCTCAGAGAAAGGCCCCGAAGTGGGGGGGGGGGTGTGGATGGAGGTGCTGACCCTGTGGAGGGCGGGCTGGGGATGTGCTGGCCTGGTGGTGGCTGACACTTCCTCCAGGAGGCTGCCCTCTGTGCTCCTGGACCACAGCAATGACAGCTTCATCCATTCAGTGTGGTTCCATGTGCCTCTGGGCCAAGCCTGGGTCTAGGCCCTGGGAACCTAGCGCTGGACGCACAGATGGGGCCTTACCTTCCTTGTGGGGAGATGGTCCATGAGCCAGTGAGCAGACTCTCGTGGCTTCCATGTCCGGGCCACTCCGGTTTGGAGGGTGCCTGTTTTGATAGGATTTATGCATTTAACAGAGCCGGGCTGCAACAGGCACTCAGGAAAACATTTGTTCAGGGCCACCGGGGGGCTCAGTCGGTGAAGCGTCTGCCTTCGGCTCAGGTCAAGATCCTGGGTCCTGGGATAGAGCCCTGTGTCTGGTTCCCTGCTCAGGGGGGAGTCTGCTTCTCCCTCTGCCTCTGTGTTCTCTCTCTCCCTCTCTCAAATAAATATAAATAAATATAAATAAATAAAAATCTTAAAAAAAGAAAAACGTAAAAAAGAAAACATTCGCTCATTCACTGGAGTTTGTGGGAAGCCCCAGGGTCCATGCTGCATCAGGGGCGCTGGAGCCTGGGGACACAGGTGGACGTGGCAGGTGATCTTTCAGGTGGCCTTTTCAAAAGGGCCCAAATCTTGAAATCTTATAATGCTTAGCGATACAAATGATTTTTGTGCTTCAACTAAAACATGTATAATACACTATTACATTATAAAAGTGATGTGTGTTTATTTGAAAGAATTTGAAAAATACTTAAAATTAGGTTTTTCAAAGTCATCTGTAGATCTACCAACCGAAGATGACCTCTCTTATACCTTGGTCAATTTCGTCCCGATATTTCCTCCAGGAAAGATTTTTAACGCACAGATTTAATTGTATCCTAAAGGCATTTTGTTTTAATGTAACATTTTGCGTTAGCACATCCCTGATACTTCACCCAGCAGAGGACCTTGTGCCGAGCACATGGACACACAGTAATTTTCCTATTTCCTTATTGCTGGATCCGGAAGCTGTTCTGAAATTCATTTCATAAATAATAGCGTAATAAATGTCTTGGAGCCCACGAGTTGTCCCCTCCCCCATGATTTGGATTATCTATTTTAAAATGTGGACTAATGGGCGTATGGATGTATTTGTTTTGCCAAATTGTGTTGCCAGGAGCAGCCCCGAGAGCCCCCCTCGCGCTCCGGGCAGGTGGGTGGGTGCCCCGCCAGACGCCGTGCAGAGCCGCGACTCTGGGCACCGACCTGCTGACCCCGGTGTGCGGTCGCCAGCTGAGCCTTGGTGACCGTCTCTCCGTTCTCCGCCTCACTCCGGTCTCCCTTCTGCTCTTTTCGTCCACGAATTCTGATGCTCTTTTGTGTCTTTCAGTGTCTTGGGCCACGGGTCTGTGAGAGCCCTGAGCCCCTGCTGTCCGTGGCTCGGGCCCTCTGAGAGCACGTCACCGCCTGGCTGGTCCTCCTTCCTGAATGTTTCAACACTCCCAGAATGTCCTCATTGTGAGATTAGCAAGTGGGAGGGCGCCTGGGCAGCTCAGTGGGTGAAGCCTCTGCCTTCGGCTCCGGTCACGATCCAGGAGTCCTGGGATCGAGCCTCGAATCGGGCTCTCTGCTCAGCAGGGAGCCTGCTTCCTCTTCCCTCTCTGCCTGCCTCTCTGCCTACTTGTGATCTCTGTCTGTAAATAAATAAATAAAATCTTAAAAAAAAAAAAAAAGAGATTAGCAAGTGGGAATCTGCTTGTTGCTTAAAATTAAGGCAGAGGTGTTTTAGACAGATTGACTTAAAACATTCTGGAAATAAACTGAAACAAGCTCCAGAGAGAAGAAACCAAGGAGACAGGCCCTTGGGAGGCCCCGTTCACTGTGGCTGGTGCTGCTGGTGCCGCTTACCCAGAGCTGCCTCTGGGCGCCCCCTGAATCCCACAGGTCGTCCAGAGCCCACGACGGGGTGCGGGGACAGTGCCGCCCTCGATCACGATGCTGACTGATTCATTGACGGGAGAAGCACGTGACTTATTGGCCAGTGAGCGCCCTTTCGAGAGTGAGACCCCATTCATTATTTTGGGGACCCAGGGACAGACCGGGATGAATTGCTCAGTTAAGGAATCCTACTCTGTCCCAGCCCCGCGGCACACCAGGCTCTGGGGGGAGGACTCTACTCTCATCTTCAGCTCAGAGGACGCACGATTGGGGTGACCAGGTGGCGCCCTCCCTGAGTTTGCAGATGGGGAGCAGGTGTGGTGCCTCACTTGCCGTGCAAGGATGTCGGGTTGGGGAGGCAGCTCCAGGTGCCCTGGATGGGAGCAGGAAGAAGGATGTTGGGCAAAGGGGGGAGGTTGTGGGGGCAAAGGGCGAGGCCCCCCTGGTGTTGAGGTGCCCCCAACGAGGCCTCCTTCTATCGCTGGTAGAAGACCAGGCTAGGTCCTGGCTCGGGGGCCCTGGCAGGTGCCTGTCTCCCGGGCTTGATCCTCTCCTCGGGGTGAAGTAGCACACAGCGGTGTCCACCTTCCACACACCTGCCTGGTCGCACGGCCATGGCACCTGCAGCCACGGGAGCTCATGAAATCCCTTCGTGGGATACCACTGGTTAAAATCCGTGCACACGTGCAGACTCCCCTGGAGGGTTCCCCTGCTGCTCCCGGCCTGTTTCCTGAGGAGTCCTGGGAAATTCAGAATTTTCTACAAGTCCCTGACACGTGTTAAATTGTGTTTCATGTCCTCAAACCAGCAATCACGATTCTCCATGGAAACACGTTCTTGTGCATCAACAAGTAAACCCCGCGTGGGAGAGGGCGGCTGGGCGGGCATGGGCGGGCAGCCAGGGGTGCGAGTGTGGGGAGCGCGCCTGCCCCATTGTCCTGGCCGGGCGCATACTGTGGCCGCGGGAGTGGTAACTTTAGTCCAGACTGAACAGGGGCTGTGTTTTTGGAGTCACGGAGCCCTTGATGTATCTGATGACAGCTTACCCATGACAGACTCTTGGGAGCCGTTGTCCCTTGCTCCCAGCCCAGTGGGGGCTCCTGGGGGTAACCAGCCGGAGCCGGGGGCTGGACTCTGTCCTCCTGAGGCCCAGGGTGGGCAGTGGGCAGGACCCCCGGCTTCCAGCTTCCTGACCAGACAGGCTTGGAGGCCACGGTTCTGGCGTGAGCATCCTGGGTCGACGGGGGTGGGGCCAGGCTGGCTGGTGCGACCCCAAGACTCTGAGTCACTCACACCCACCCCCAAATGCTGTTTGGGTCCTCCAGCCCCTCAGGACCATGGGCCACAGAGAGAGCAGGCCTTGCACGCGCCTGCAGACCTCCTGTGCTTGCGCTGGAGGGAGGGCCTGGGAGCAGGCTGCTTCTCCACCTCCAGGAAGCCCTCTGGCCTCCCCACGCATCTTTGTGGGTGCTGCATTTGCTCCGGGTGAAAGGTGAGCTAGCAGCGGGGAGGGAAGCTCTTGCCTTTCATTATAAAACACCCCCCAGCGCTCCTCAGGTTGAAGATGGATGAGAAACAAGCCCCAAGCCCATTTTTGTCCCCGTGTCCCCCCCACCCCAGCCCCTGTAGGTTGTCAGATGGACGTGCTGCCTGCTTTCCACATGGCTGGCCCTGGCTGGGCGCTGGAACACCCAGGTCCCTAAAGGCCCAGGGCGGCAAGGAGAGGGGCTGGGAGAATGTTGTGACCCCCTTGGCCAGGTTCTTTGGGAAAGGAGGGGGTTCCGTGGTGGGGGGAGGGGATATTCTGCTTTTTGTCTGCTTTTCGCCGAAGAAGCTGATGAATGAAATCTCGCACCCGAACCTCCCGTCTGCCTGACGTTCACACTTGGCTGGAGACAAAACACAACCTTAGACTCACAGTAACCCGACCTCTAGATCCTGAGTCTGTAATGTAGGGAAACCCCTTCGGAGACTTGGCACGTCTCCACCTGCCGACTTCGGGGGTATGGTCCGTCACCTGTCCTCCCCCCCCCCGCCCCCCACACAGCGGTTCTGCCATGGGTCCTGTCCCAGAAGACGTCCGCTGCTGCGTTGGGGCTGCGGCTCCCAGGATCACCTGCCAGGAGTGCCAATTAGGGGATGCCGCCCCCCCACAACGCCCCTGTACCTGGTGGAGGCATGGGCGCCAGGTGTGTGCGTGTGTGTGCGATGGGCCGCACGCGTGTGTCTGCCCGGCTCCCGTCCGTAAGCACGAGCAGGTGACCCCTGAGCCGCCCGACCCCCATAAGCCAGGGCACCGTCCATGTGGCAGACGCCGGGCTCGCCTCGGGTGCCTGCTCTGGGTGCGGAGGCAGAAGAACAGGCGCACTGGGAGGGACGTCGGCAAACCAGAGTGTGACGGGGACCCGAACTCCCTGGTCAGCACCAGAGGCCATCCCGGCAGAGCCTTCCCCGAGGGGCGAGGGGGGGCTGCCCAAACAGGCTCTCCTTGTTGGTAAGTTCCTTCCTCCGGGTCTTTCTCCTGCTTTAGGAAATGTTCCTTCTCTGTAGCTCCTGGGGCTCCGCTCTGCTCTCCGGAAGGGAGGCCGCTGCCTCAGGAGTCGTGTCATAAACCGAATCTTCAAATGTACGCGGTCGAATGTCTTCTCTCAACAGTGGTGCTGGAGACCCTGGCCCCCTCTGGACCATTCACAGGACGTTCTCGGTCCCTGTGGGCACCACGGGCATCAGTCCCGAGGACAGGCGGGAAAGGGTGGGGCCGGGAGTGGCTGCGGTCCCTGGGGACCTGAGGGCTTCCTACAGCCCTTCTCTGTGGCTGCCTACAGGTCCCTCAGGCCGCCTGCCCATGGAGCTGCGATTGTGACCCGATTCCCAGACAGCTGCTCCCACAGTGAGGCCTTGTGCCCACCTGACCTACAGCCTGCGGTCCCGGACGTCCAGACTGCAGTGCAGGCGAGCGGTCCCTCCCGGGTCCCGGCCAAGCTGTGGCTTCCCCAGGCTGTCCCCAGTGGGCTGAGCACAGAGGGAGGCTGGGCACGGGAGGCCGGTCCAGGTGCCTGAGCCAGGGGTCTCCGGGTCTGGGGCTCGCCCAGCGTCCCCTCCCAGCGTGCCCCTCCCAACCTCCCCCTCCGTTCCCCACGTCCCTGCTTCCCTGGGGGCATTAGTCTCTTGAAGCCTTCCTCTGGCTTTTCCAAAAGTGCCTCCTTCCCACCTGCTAATCCCACCTGGGCTAAGTCTTTTGGTATCACTTTCTGCCCAGAAATCAATTTCTTCTGTAATTGTGCTCACTAATGAGCACGTCCTCTGGAAGGCCGCCTTGGAGACCGGCCTCTTGGTGCTGAATTACGACCGTTTGCCCAAGTCTGGGAGGCAGCGGTCCAGGCCCTGCTGGCTCCTCCTGGCCGGGCTGCAGGACTGGAGGCGACAGCACGAGGGGGCCCAGCGGGGAGGAAGGGCCTGGAGTCCCCGGGCCCTGGGTGGTGGTGCACAGAGTCACGGGGAGGCGCAGAGGTGGGGGTGGAGGATGGGTCTCAGTGAGACGGTTGGGGCTGTAGGCAGTGAGAGGTCGAGCCTCCCTGCTCCTGCCTGCAGCCCTGGGACCTGCCCCAGACGAGCCCAGCCTCCCAGGGTCGCCCTAGCCCCACCTAGTGGCCTTGTCCCTTCGCCCAGCTTCATGTCCTCATGGCACTAGCCTGGGTGGAGTGTCCTGCTCAGCTATGTGCCTGGTATAGCCTGTCCTCCCCTGGGCCCCCCTGTCAGCTTCCTGCTGAATCCCCAGGCGCCGAGCTCTTCCTGGAGCACTGCGCGCCTTCCAGGATGCCCGCTGCCCCTGGTAATGATGGTCTGGTCAGTGAGCGGCCGGCCACGCAGCTCTGAGGCTGAGGAGACCCACCCACACTGGGGCCCGCCCCTCGACAGTGAAGCCCAGACCCCCAGACAGGGGCGCCCCAGCCCTATAGCTGATGGGGCCCCACGACCGTGGCTGTCCCCTGAAGCCGTGGGCTTGGCGAACTCCCACAGTGCTGAGCGCTCCGCCTGCGTGATGCGGTGAGCCCCCCGCCTTGGGGGTGTCTCGAGGCGCTGGGGCGATGGTACACGGCCCCCGGCTCTGGGGCTCAGGAGAGCTGTGTTCCCTTGCTGCTTTCCTGTGAGACGAGAGGCTCTGAGCTCCCTGTGTCCACAGGGGACGGACAGCACGGGGAGGGCCCCGGCAGCTTGTGGTCAGGGAGGACAGTAGGGAGTGGCTTTCTCTCCCCCCCCGACTCTGTCAGCGTCCCCGTTTCCCTCTTGGCGGTGGCCGCGCCGGGCCTTCCAGCCTGTGTCCATCAGGCCCCACACAGCAACCCCCTCGCTGGTGCCCTAGTGTCTTCCTGGGACCCTGCTGGGAGCGGGGCTGCTGCCAGGCTCTGGACAGCTCTGGGAGCCAACATTTTGGGCAAGAATATGGACAATTTCATTATTTCCGTGATGAAAGGAGATTGATTTTTCGCAGCTTCCGGAGAGGCTTATAATTGAGTTTGCTGGCCCCGTGCTTCCAGCAGATGCTCGTTTAGAAAGCCTTCCCAGTTTGTAGCTGTGTTTTTTCCGTTTTTTTCCGTGGCAGAGGAGTTGGAGGTTTGGTTTAATCAAACGTTGCTGAGGAGCCGCTTGGATTGTGCCCAGCGGTGGAGGGACTGTGCCCCCACCCCTGCTGACACCTACCCCTTGCCAACCAGAGCCACCTGTCCCACCATCAAAGGCAAGTGACCCAGCATGACCAACCCCAAGGCCTGCCAAGTAGCAAAAGTCACTCCAGGGCCCCGAGCATACCCCCACCCCGGGCAAGGAACGGACTGCAGGAGCTGGGAGCTCTCGCTCTGGCTGGAAGGGAGAATGGTCAGGGAGGGAGGCCTTGAGGCTGAGGGTGACGGTCTCGGTGTCCCGATGACCCCAACTGCTGGGCCGCACAGTGGAGTCCCCGTGCTGTGGGTGAGTGAGGGTGTGGGGCAGAGGGGGCTGATCTCCTGTCACACTTTCCATTCAGCAGCTCGGAGGCTGGGGGGGCGGGGCCATGTGGTGTTGCCAGGCAACAAGCCCCCCCTTCCCCCACCCTGAGCCCCGCCCCCTCCTGCAAGCACAGAGATGCTGATGGTCTAAGAAATGCATAAAGGAGATAAAGGGAGCGGAACATTAGTGAAATTAGAGGTTGATCTGAGAGGTCACCTCCTCACAAGGAAGAGACACAGGAAGGGAGATAAAGAAGTGGGTCAAGCTGTGTCTGCTGTGATCCCAGAAGGGGAACAGGAAGGTGGTGCACAGGCAGGGCTGGAATAGGTAATAGCTGAGGGTTTCCAAGACCAAAGGAAGCCTTTTCTGTTAAGCAAAATAAATAGAATCAAATACACGTCTTGATCATATTGAAATGGTGGAACGCAAGAGGGACACAGGCACCGAAGGACGAGTGTCGTCTGGTTCTACCCATGTCAGTTGCCTCCATTGCTGACCCTCAGAGGGTAGGAAGGAGCAAGGTGCCCGGGTTGGGAGAGAGGGAATGGCGGGCTACTGCCCAGTGGCTGCAAGTTCTGGTTGGGGTTGTGAAGAAGTTTAGGAATTAGTAAAAATTGCACAAGATCATGAATGTAATTATCGTCTCTGGATCGTACATTTGAAATGGTAAGTGTTATGTTATGCACACTCTACCACTAAAAAAGCCCCAAACTGAAACCAAACTTAACCAAAACTCCACAAGGATTCTAATTTGAAGCCAGGATGAAAAAATGTCAGGTCCTAGATGAGGATAAAGGACCACATCAAGGTGGCAGCTCCCGCAGGAGAGAGGCGGGGTTGGCGGGGGGAAGGAGTGATGCCCAAGGGAAGCGCAGTCTCGTCTTTAGGGTCCAGACCACCAGGACGAGCCTCACAGGTTCCAATTCCCACATATGCAAATACTGCCGACTCCCTCCCACCTCCTCCCCCGCCCACAGCTAGAAACGCGGATGATGATAGGATAATCAAAACACACACACTTAAAAATACATAAAAGTAATAGACTTTACCAGAGAGGAGAAACACTGCTTTCAAAATAAAGAGAACTAGTGTTAAAAATGACTTCTTGTCCACATCAGTGATTGCCAGGGGCGTTGGGATGTCCCCGATGTGCTCCGTAAAAGTCACTGTCAATCAGGAATTCTATACCCAGCTGAAATACTTGGGAGTGCGGGCAAAGCAAAGGCAGTTTTAGGCTAAGACCAGGAGTTAGCTTTCACTGAAAGAGCTTGACAGGTTGTGTTTTAGAACGAAATGCCAGAAATGATCGTGGCCAATGAATTGGTGAAGGTGATAGTCCCAGGAACCAGGGACTACAAGCAAATTGGCTGGTTCTGGGGTTCGTGCAGGGTTTCCGTGTCTGGCACTGTGGCAGATGACGTGGCCAGAATCAGCCAACGGAAGACCGTTACAGATGCTGCATATAAAATATTTAGAAGATCTTTCCAACAGGTCATGAATCCACCAGGGTAGTAAGGAGGCCAGAGAGGGTCTCCATAAGGACAGTGGACATCCAGGGAGGGGGAACTGCATGGAGCACAGCTGGACTCTGGTGGCCAGAGTGCAGGTCCTGATGAGGGAGGGAGGACGCGGGAGGACATCGTCATGGATATGTTTACCTGGAAATGTGTGTGTGATCTTTACTGAGCTGCAGTGAGCCACTGGGAAGAGAAGAGGTTGTTCACTAACTAAAGCTGCAGAAATTGGTCAAAATCTGGAAGAAGAGATGAGAAGAACTCTTACTTTACTCCACACACAGAAATCAGCTCCAGGTGGATTAAGGGGTTAATAGTAATACAAACATTTATAAAGCTTTCATAAGACAACATAAGAGAACATACTATGGCCAACCCTGGACTAGGGAATGATTCTTCAACAAAACCCTGGAAGTACGAACATAAGGAAGAAACTGACAAATTCTGCTACGTTAGAATTCATGGAGACGGCACCAAGAATGGGACACTGAGGCCACCAGGAGAGAGAAGTTACTCACAATGCATCCAGGTGACCAAAGATCAGAGTTCAGAGTGTGTAACCAGCTCCTGCAAGCCAATGAGAAACAGACAAATAAGCTAAAAATGAAAAAAAAAATTAAAAAACTCAAGATAGAAATGAGTGAAGAACTTGGACCTTCAAGAGGAGCTCCCAGTATTCAGCTGAGTGCAAATAAATGAAACCGTAACGAGAAACATGAGAGAGAGTTCCCCAGCCTGTCCACAGTCTGACAGTGCCGGGGGCTGGTGGGGAGGCTGGGAAGCTGGTCTGGGACCAGAAACTGGTTGTGACTTTGGAGAGCCCCTAAGTGGGATGAGCGATGCTGGAGATGCGTGTCTGTGAACGTGGCCCTAGCAACCCCCATCGCGGCCCCACAGACAAGGACAGAATGTGTACATGTTGCATGGTTCGGGTCCCCATGCCTGACCCGGTGGACCAGCACCTGTGGGAGGCTCTGAGGGGCTCCCACACCGGGCGTGTGTGTCTGAGCGACATACGCAAGACGATGGCAATGTTCGAGATTTTGTGCCCAAGTCCTCGCAAGTCCATCTGGACCACATCACCCAGTCGTGAGGCGCTGAGACGGCAGACTGCCGCACAGCCACGAGAGTGAGTGAACCACGACACGGGCGTCAGCAGGAGCGCTCCCCAGGACCTCACGTCGAGTGGAAAGTGGTGTGGCCCACTGGGCGGGCAAGGCCCGGTTACACCGAGCTGGGGGCCAGTCCAAGCCACGCACCACTCAGGGGTCCTTCCAGGTGTGGAAAAATGACTTTAAAAAGCCAGG
>PJEN01001123.1:124478-286685 GCA_004024605.1 Pteronura brasiliensis
GTAATAGCCGTTTATGTGGCTTGCGACACCGTGCACTGGCCGCCGCAGCTGGACTCAGTGGGTGGTTCTTCTGCTCCCAGCCAGACATGTTCCAGCGACGCTGGGCCGCGGTCAGGTGTCTCGGGGTTGGGCTAGTCTGGGGGCACCTTGTTCTGTTGGCCACGCAGTCAGGAGCCAGCCCGATCTGTGGGGTGGGGGAGCAGAACCCCCCTCTTTCTGGGGACAGCTGCCAAGGCTTATGACCCTTTGTCACTCTCCCAGGAACCCAGAGCCAGCGGCAGGCAGGGGTGCCTGGGTCTCTCCATGTTTATGTCTTTGTGGGACAGGAGCCTCGGCCTCCCCTGCCCACTGCTGCGTCCACGTTGGTCATCAGGTCCCAGGGGCATCCTGGGAACCTCAGGGGAACCCTCTGGGTCTGCCTGAGCCATCCCCCCACTCCGTCCCCAGGCCCTTCTCTGAGCCCCCAGGGCTGGCGTGGAAGCTGCCGTCACCGACTCACCGTTAGGTACTTGCTTTTACAACCTCTTCCAGCGTCCAACTGCCCCCGGTCATCAGCTTCCAGCTGCACCGCCTGGGGACTCTTCCCTCTCCACCGTGTCCCCATCCTATTCAAGTGGCCTTGGTAGTAAGGACCTTGGCAAACCACGTTTGTCCCCCCAGCATCCCTGGTGCAGCTCTGTCCCTGTCTCTCTGTTTCCTTCTGTCTCCCCTGCAGGGCCATCTTGTTTGTCGTCCCCAGGGTCTCAGAGAGCTGACTGTCCCTTGTTCCCCCGGGGGTGGGGGGGTTCAGCCTCCAGTGCAGGAAACACCCAGGACAGTTTCAGGCAGACGAGGAGGCTTTCCGTGGGTTCCTAGGAACCAACCGATGTCCTTTTCGAGGGAAGAAATATTGATTGCTGATATCTGCATTAATGAACCCCAGAAAATGACACAAATTACCCCTCCAATGGCAGCTTGACGAATGTCATCTTTAGAGGAGCCCACAGAAATGTCATTTGCCAAACTCATATTAAATATTCTCCCAAGACAGATTTAAAATAACGTTGGGGGTGAAAATCTAATCGTCCGGGCATAAAAGTGGCGACACACGCTGGTTGGAATCACGTGTCTGTGAACCGGTGCTCACCTAAGATCGGAACCGGACCCTTTGCTGTGCAGACACACGTTTTCACCGTTAGCAAGTACCTTGTAACCAGTTTGCATCTACACTCGAAAGCCTCATTTACGTTTTTCTCACAATGTGCTGTATAAGGGAAACCGGCCTTTTAGGGAAACGACTTGGGGAAGTTTTCCGTTTTTGGATCCCTGCAGCTGCTGGAACCCTTTGAGATGGCAGGAGTCCCGCGGGCCCTGGGAGGAGCAGGGCAGCCCGGACCCCCCGCCCCCCGCCCTGGGACAGGGAGATGGAGGCTCTTCATGTGCTCAACGCCCAACCTCGAGGGTCTTACAAAGCCACGCAGGGAGTCCCTGAGCCTCTGTCCTCTGACTTCCCACTCTCGGTCCGATGGTACTGCTGCCCGGGATCGGCATGGGGCACGGGAGGATGCAGGCCTGCCCGGCCAGCACCGGATGCCACGGAGCCCGTGCACATGTCCCCTGGGGTGTGAGGGGCCTGGGAGCCGAGGGAGGGCGTCCCGGGTGGGCTCTGGGTCCCGCTGCCGTGCCGTCGGGCTCCCGAGCTGGGACCACCCGATGCCAGCACGCTCGCTGGAGGACGGGCGTCATCTTTACAGTTTCCACTGCGAATACCTTTGTGCCAACGCAGCCCGTTGTCCCCCCTTGAAACAACTATTCATCCTGCCAGGCGACCGGAGGGATTAGAGACCAAGTTCTGAGATGGAGGGAAACTCCCGGTGGTGTGAAATGCTCCGATCCCGGCGCCCACAGGGCTCTGCCGTGGCCTCGGGTTTGAAAGGAGGGACTGGCCACTGCCGCTGTCCCTCCAGGCGTCTTTTGGACCTGGGCCCCTCAGCCATCGGCCCCTGGCTCGGGAGCCGGGGACAGTCCCGACCGTGGGCTCTCTGAGCATTGGTTCCTGGGGGAAAGCCATCGCTTTGCTGGAGTGCAAACAGCTTCTCGGGGTTGACGGTGCAAGTCTTGGACACGGAGCTCCCTCGATGCGAGTCTGGAGAGAAAGTACGGCGTCTCACGCCTTGTGTACCGTTTCCAAAGATGTTACCTCATTAATTACAATTTTTAAGTTCCATATGCTGCTTTCATTCCCGTGGGTAAGGACTCTGCTTGCATTTTAAAAGAGAATCCTGTTGGGATGTTCTGAGCCTGCTTGGAGACATTTGTGTTCAAGCTCTGGCGCGGTTCTTCCCGACCTGGGAGCGCCCGCCCCTCACAGACGGTGTTCCTTGAATTGATTTCGGCTTTTCGGGAGAGCAGAGAAGGTGCTGCAGGCGGTTCTTGCCCCAGACCTGGAATCAGCCCTCCTCCAGGGGCCTTGGATTCTTTTCTTAGTGACTGACAGCTGGACCCCAGGGGTGGCTGCTGGGCTCACAAGGGCCCGCAAGGAGGTCCCCGCGGGTGACCAGCCAGGTGCGCACTTGCAGTGGCCTTCCCCTTGGCAGGGACCCGGGACCGCGGTGGCCGCTCCACATGCCCCTGCTGACCGGCACTCGGCACCCTCCTCCCAGCTTCGGGGAGGTCACGGCTGGTCTCAGTGCCCTTCGTTCCTTGTCACGGTTTGCATTCCGTCCTGGGGACCCCCCCCAACTCCTTCTCATTCAGCCTTTTGATTTGCACACTGGCTTAGCTCAGTCGGGCGGCCTTAGCAGAACCCCCACGGACGCGGGCTTCTCCTGGTGCTGGAGGCCAGAAGTCCACGACCAGGGGTTTTGCACGGCTGGTCCCTGCTGGGCTCTGGTCATTCCCGGGTGCGCACGGCCACCTCCTCTGCCCCCGTGTGGCGGAGAGGGGTTCCAGGCTCTCTCCTCCTCATAGGGACACAGGGGACATAGGATCACAGCCACCCTATGACCTCATTCAACCTGAATTACTTCCCTAAAGGCCTTATCTCCAAATACAGTCATGCCAGGGATTAGGGCCTCACACAAGAATTTTGAGGGGACACAGTTCAGTCCATAACAAAAGCAGCAAAGCTCACGGGGTCCTGACGGACGCTCAGACTCGTGTGCCCCCCGTCCGAGATTCATACAGACCACCTCCATCACCGTCAAAGTTAGCTTCTCTGCCCCTTCGAGGCCAATCCCACCCCCATCCCAAGCCACCGACGTGTTTTCTGGTCCTAGGGTTCTGCCTTTTCCAGAATGCTGTATAAACGGGACCACATATACGGGGTCTCGTGGGTCTGGCTCTGTCGCTCAGAAAAATGGGTTTAGGTCCACCCTGTGGCCGAGTGACTGTGGCTCGTCCCTGTATCCCACCCCCATCCCAAGCCACCGACGTGTTTTCTGGTCCTAGGTTTCTGCCTTTTCCAGAATGCTGTATAAACGGGACCACATATACGGGGTCTCGTGGGTCTGGCTCTGTCGCTCAGAAAAATGGGTTTAGGTCCACCCTGTGGCCGAGTGACTGTGGCTCGTCCCTGTATTGGGGACAGGTGTCCGCTGCGTGGAGGGACCACGGCTCCGTTGTCCGTCCTCCTGCTGGAGGACATCTGGGTGCCTCCAGGTGTGGCCACGAGGCCATGGCTGCTGGGAGCACCATGTGCAGGTTTGTGTGGAAGTGTTTTCTGTTCAGTTCAGAGCAGATGTGTGGAGAGCATCTGGGTTGATGGTACCACAAAGTCTGGAAGAAGCTGTCAGAGCACTGAAGCCTCAGCCCCCTTTTCTCACCCCGAGCGGGAAGGGCTCCTCCTGGTCCCCCTGGGCAGGGTTGTTGGCGGTCCTGCTGGAGACAGGCTCCATGTCACCTGGCGGAGATCTGGCCCCAGACACGGCTTGGCTCCTCTTCCGTTTACTTCTTCACTTCGGCTGTAGCTGTGTTGGCTCACACTGGACCCCACTGCCCCACGGAGGGGACGACGTGTCACGGGGGGGGGACTGGGTCCTCCAGATAACTTGGGGGGACAGGTGGCATCTTTGCTGACCCATCATTGGGCCGTCAGCTCTGGGGGCCCCTGGCGCCCCTTCCCTCTGCTCCCCCCGGTCGGGGATCCCTTCCGACCTGCTCCAGTCCCTTCTGTTCACTCTCCCAGGGCATCTCCCCGGGGCCTGCTTGCAGCTCGGGTTCCCTCGGCTCTCGTGTCGCTGCCCTGCTCAGGGCGAAAGGACCAGGTTCTCCCACAGAAGGAGACCTCAGCAGCTGTGTTGGGAGCGGGGAAGCAGGACAGTGGGGGAGTCGGGGAGGTGGGGGCAGGGGAGGGTGACACTGTGCTCTTCACTCATTCAGCATTGGAGGGGTGGCGGCTTCTCACAAGCCAGGCCAGGCTGCCACAGCGTGTGTCTGACAAGGACACATGGGGTCCCAGTGGGGCTGTGCTGCCACCCCGGGGGTGGGGCGGAGCCAGGGAGGGGGCACTGAGGGAGGAGCCTGGGGTGAAAAAAAGAGAAAGAGACAGACAAATCAAGGAGCAGCTTCTTTATGATAGTAGAGAATGCACTGATGGTTACCAGAGCAGATGGAGGTGGGTGGGAGACAGTGAAATAGGTGAAGGGGATTAAGGAGTGACTTATCATGATGAAAAGAATAAAATGAAAAAAATGTATATATGCTTAAAAAGGAAATTAAAAAGTAAATGAAAAAAAAAGAAATTTAAGGTTAGAGGACACTGAATATTTTATGTATCAAAATTTGAACGTACACCACCACCCAGAGGAGATGTTACCACTTTAATTACACGTTTTGGAAAAGTAGAAAATAAATAAAGAAATAAGCCAATCAGCTCAAGAGGTTTAAACAAGAGCTACAAAGAAAATCCAAGGAAACAAGAAATTAATAAAGCAAAGCATAGAACTCACTGAAACAAGGAACTTGACAATATCTCCTGGAACAATAATAGAGAAAAAGCTAACCCAAAGCTATTTATGGAAAAACCAGTCAGTAGACTGATGCTGTCAAGGCTACAGAAAAAAGAGAGAAAATGTAAATAAAGCACAGGTGAAATTAAGTAGAGTTGCTAAAGGCTAAACAACAATTAAAAAACAGGGGCGCCCATGAGGCTCAGTGTCGCGGCCAGGGCGACAACTCGACCAGGGTCGAGAGGGTAAGAGCATGCTGAAAAGAAATTAAGAGACAAAGAGATGGGGGCAGGAGGAGCACCAAGGAGGATGTCCAATAGTGCCGATTTTTTTCAAGGCAGCAAGGCATTATATAGCTAACAGAAACAATCATAAGAAAGTATCTATTTTTAGCTGATTACTAAAGAGTTTGCAACATGCACAGAAAACCCTTCAAGCTTTCCCATTATCTATTTCCCAAGCACCAATAGCAGACCCTCTAGCGCCAGATGTACTGACTTCAAGGCCACTCAAGATGAAGTTTGTGTAAGCACAGCATGGTCTTACAGGGGTGTCGTCTATAGCCCGTGCAAGGACAGCAAGGACCAGCCAAGAATTTCTGACCCCGACCAAATCGTCTCTACCTGGCTAGCAAACGTGTGGGATGTCACGTAGGCGAGCCACAACACAAAGCACAGACCCTTTCTCAGTGCTACTTGACCTTATCGACCTAAGCCTTTTGTTCGGCTATTCAGCCTTTAAAGGAGGCACAAGTCAGGGCCTGGTTTGGTCCTCGTCTCAAGCCTTATCGTGGCCTCCCACAGCTCAGTCACTTGAGCATCCGACTCTGATTTTAGCTCAAGTCTTGATCTCAGGGTTGTGATTCAAGCCCCAGGTTGGGCTCCATGATGGGCACGGAGCCTCCTTAAAAATTATAATAATGAAAGGGTTTGAAAATCTAGAGGAAAACCACTTCTAGAAAAGAATGTACAAATTTGGGCAAAAAGACATCATGGGTTGTAAGTGTTGAAATGGTAAGCAAAGACCTCTCCCTTCAGAAAGCCTCCACTCTGTTACCCAATAGTCTCTGAACGTCCTGACAATGTGATAGGGCAAGAGAAAGAAATAAAAGGCATATTGGAAGTAAAAATATAACACTGTCATTATTTTCAGATATGATTGTCTACACAGAAAATCCCAAGAAAGCTACAAAAACAAAACAAAACAAAAACCAGACTAGAACAAATAAGTGAGTTCAGCAAGGCAAGAGGATACAAGAGAAATAGACATGCTAGAAACAGACGTGTGGAAACTGAAACCGAACACACAAAACCATTCATAATTGATATAAAGAAAATGACATACTTAGGTATAAATCAATGAAACATGTTCAGGATCTACATGGTAAAAATTACGAAGCGCTAGTGAGAGAAACAAAATCAGACTGAAATGAATGCAGAGACATACCATGTCCATGGATGAAATTGTCCTTTTCACAAGGGAGAAAACATCAATCATTCTCCAAAGTGATCTAGAGGTTTAGTGCAATTCCTCTCAAAATCTCAGTAAGATTTTCTTTGTCGACATAGACAAGCTTATTCTAAAATTTATGTGGGAAGACTCAGTACCTAGAATAGCTAAAACAACCTTGAAAAAGTGGGAAAAACCTCTGTACCGCATTATGTGTCTGCAGTAATCAAGACAGTGTGTATCTGTGGACGGACAGAGCCGTAGACCAGTGGGGCAGGATGCGGAGCTCACAGGTGGACCCACATACCTATGCCCGAAGCATCCAACAACCATGTAGAAGCTGTTCAATGGAGGGAGAACAGTTTTCCAAAAGGTGGTGGGTACACACCTGGGCGTCCACACATGACCTAACCTCACCTTGTATAAAATTAACTCAGAATGGACCACAGATTTAAATGTAAAACACAGAACTTGTAGAAAAAAGATAGGAGAAAGTCTTTGGGCCCTGGGGCTCGACAGAGGGTTCCTGGACATGACGCAGATGCCTGGTCCGTAAAGACAAAATCTGACAAACAGGGTCTCATCACAGTGACAAAGCTCTGCTCTGTGCGTGAGCCTATGGACAGGATGGAAAGACAGGAAGACAGGTTGCGGACTGGGAGAAAGGGTTTGCCAACCACTGGCCTGACCCAGGACTGCAGAAGGAATACAGAAAGCCTCTGAGCACCCAACATTCCGAACTATTCGATCAGATAGACACGGATGGGCATTCACTGAGATGGACATAGGGCAGGCAGGTAAGCGCAGGAAGAGATGTTCAGCGTCCTTAGCCCTTTGGAAGATGCGGTGGAAGCCATGGCGAGATACCGACACACACAGGCCTACCAGAACGGCTCAGGTAAACGGAAACAGTGACGCCCAGCAACTGCCCTTGCAGGCATTCGACCCAGAAAAAGGAAAACTTACATTCACACGAAATCCCACAAATGTTCGTAACAGTTTTACTTACAGGAGCCGACCAGTGGGGACAACCACATGTCCTTCAGTGAGCAAACGGTTAAAACTGTGGGTACCGTGGACTACTCCTCATCAACAAACAAATAGGAGTGACCTCTTGACACAGGCACGAATTCAGAGGGATCTCAAGGGAACTATGTTGAGTGAGAAAAGGCCATCTCAGATGACGTGTTGTGTAATTCCACTCAGAAAGTATCCCCAAAATGACAAACCCAGGTGGGGAACAGATCAGTCACCGCCCGGGAGATGAAGGGAACTGGATGTACAGGGCGCATACACGGACCTCCATATGCAATAAAATTACACGCGCCCCCCCGCCCCCGGTGAGTACATGCACCACTGGGAAAACTGAGCGAGGTTAGTGGGTTGTAGCAATGGGGGTTTCCGGGCTGGGCTCTTTTGCTGCAGTCACCGCAGATGTCAGCACTGGGGAAACCTGCCCGGAGGGTACAACGGGAGCTCTGTGATTTCTTACAACTGCCTGGGTACAACCATCTCAACATGAAAAGTTACAATTGTCTTACAATTATCTCAAAATAAAAAGAAGGAACCAAGGTGTTTGGACGAGTGAGATCCACCGAGCGTTTAAGGAACCTGGTGCCAATCTTGCAGTTTGTTCCGATCATGTAGGAAGGGCCAAGCCTCACTCATTTTCTACGGCTGCTGTGACCTGGAGTAAATGACAAACAGATTAGGCTAATAAAAGAATGAAACTTAGGGGCGCATTTCTTTGGTGAGCATAACCACAAACACCCATGCGGTAGTAAAAGACGGTCCACCAGGAGGGGCTGGGTTTGTCTGGAGCCCACGGATATCCCGCGACCACGTCAGGCACCGTGTGGCTTTGCAGAGCAGACCGGGCCGTGACTGTAGTGACCACATCCGACAAGGACAGGCACTAACTCATGATACTGCATTCACAGACGTCATGGGTTTAACTGTTTTCCCCACAGAAGCACTGACAGAGCTAAAAACCGACAGCACGCCTCACCTTCCTTCCGGGACGAGCTCTGGCCCCATGGACTTTCTAGGAGGCTCCACTGTCGGCCCCGCTCTCTGCTCAGAAGAGAACCTGGGCTTTTTTATTCTCTGCCGTGGTGGTCTCGCCGTGGACCTGAGACAAGGGGGCTTCTTGTGGAAAGTCTCCCAGCTGCAGATTGAGCAGCTGGTGGTTGACTTTGCCCGGGAGTGGCCCTCCCGCCGCCATCGTCCCACCTGCCCTCTGAGGTGGCCGGGAGTCAAAGGGGCTGATCCGTGCCGGGGAGAGACGGGGCCCAAGATGGCCTTCACGTTCACCCACGTGGACCCGCGGCCCTGCCCGAACCGCTCCCTCTGCTCGATCCTGGTTCGGTTGGGGCAGATGGTGCGCATCCAGGTGGCGAACCTCGCCGAGGCCAGGAGGAAGCCCTTCAGGGCCACCAGGAGGAGAAAGATGAGGGAGGCGCGTGGCGACGTGGTGCTGTGCGAGTCCCACTCCCCGCGCACAAAGCCGCACAACGTGGGGACGCTGAGCCCCAGCAGCAAGTGCAGCGAGCGCAGCGCCCTGCGGAGCCCGAAGAGCCAGAGGAACTCGCGGTTGTCCCGGCCGCCGCACAGCTGCTGACCTGAGGCAGCCGTGGTCGGTCTTGCGGACGCCGTCGGCACAGCAGCCAGAGCCCAGGGTTGCGGAGCCGGGGTCGGTGAGTCTCGTCCGAGAATCGCCGCTGGCGCCAGGAAGGCCGGCAGGTGGACAAGTGTCCCGTGGCCTGGCCGCAGGGGGTGTCCAGGGCTGGGAGCAGCAGGCGCCCAGCACCAGCGCCCAGCACCCAGCGCCCACGTGCCGGTGGCGCCTGAGCTGCCCAGGACGTCCTGCATGAGCCACCTGCGGCGCCTCCTCCGGGGCCCCCGAGCGCAGGGACGCGGGCAGGCACCACGGGCGCTGGGTGGGGCCGGGCGGGCTCCCTGCGCCTCTGCACGCGCCTCCCGCTCCTCCTGCCCTGGGCCTGGCGGGCCTGGGGCTGCGGCCGCCGACCCCTTGGTGCTCTGGAATGTGCCGAGCTGTAGCCCGTGAGTGCAGAAAGGGAAGCGCGTGTGGAAAATCTGGAAAACCGAGAACACAGGCAGTACTCCTTGTGTGCGTGTGTGCACAGGGGTGACAAGTGCTTCTCTGCACATTAACTCACTCACTCACACAACTCTGACAGTAACGTTTCTAGGACCCGTTTTCAGATGGGGAAACTGAGGCACAGGGAAATTGAATAAATGGCAGGTGAGTGACAGGTCAGGATTTCAGGCCTGCTGCTGGGGGCTGGGCCAGGTGAGGTCTCAGCCAGTGGTGGCAGGTGTCTGCTCTCAGCTCTGCTCGTCCTCACAGCCTGAGGGCTGAGGGCAGGGAGGGCAGCGGACAGTGGTTGCAGAGGGCTGTGGGTGGAGAGGGCAGGGAGGGCGGTGGGGAGAGGGTGAGGAAGCGGAGGGCAGAGGAGGCAGCGGGCTGGGAGGGCAGCGGACAGGGAGGCTGGCACTTACCAGCTCAGAACGAGGATGCCGAGATATGGAATGCAAACATGGCAGCACTCTCACGCAACAGCTCTGGGGCTCGTCTAAGGATGGGTCCTGGTTAAAGACGATGCTCAAAGCCCAGCTTTCGGGTCTCTAGACTCCGACTGCGCAAGAGGGCAGGGGCAACATGGCCTCAGAGCAGAGCTGGAGAATAGCCGCTGCTCTCTGACCTTGAGCTGTGGTGACTGTCCCGTTGGCTGTGGAGAGAGGGCACTGCCAGGTTGCATTAATGGGAGCATAGCCTGTGGAATAGTGGAGGGGACAGCAGCCTCTGTGTGCATCACCAGGAGGAGCATACCCAGTGTGAGGGGCATGTAGGGCAGGGCGGTCCGTCAGATAAGAACATCTGCGCAGCTGGTGAAGAGGGCGGGAAAGGCAGACCCCATGGCTGTCTCTGGTGGAGGCACAGGTGGGTCTCTCTGCAGCAGCTGCAGGGGCGGAATATGACCAAAGGGGAGGGATAGAGAGAGGGACCTGCCCTCTGGGACCGTTGTCTCTGGAGCACAAGCTGCTGGGTGGGAGGTGGGGGGTTGTAAACATTTGGGGGCTCAGAGCCTGCTGGGGGCCGGCCTACCTGGCCAGGGATGCTTATGTGTCTGTTGGTTGTTTGCTTTTAAATTAATAGATTTTCATTTGTTCGTCTTCTCCTCCTTCTTTTTTTTTTTTAAGATTTTATTTATTTATTTGTCAGAGAGAGAGACGGTGTGGTTGGTGGGTGGGGTGGGACACCCTCCCGGGTATCGTACCTCGGGCTGAACTTCCAGCAACGACCCGGCCGCGTGCAGGGTACCACCGTCTGACCCTGGGCGTGTTGGGGCGGGCTTGGAGCCCCGGCTTCTCCTGGGTGGGGCTGCTCCTCTGACTCCCCATCAGTGTCCCCGCAGCGTCCACGCAGCTTTGGGTGACCTTGAATCTGGGGCTGTAGTTACGCTGGGGACTGCACTAATGGGGGCCCACCTGGGCGGGTCCAGGTGACACTGCCCTGTCTCTCAGGTCCCAAGCCTCTGCGTGAGTCACTGTCCCCACCAGCAGGCACGGCAGCCTAGGGGCCCATTAAATACCCTGTTCAGCTCCGTTCCCCATGAAAACTCGTGGCTCCAGCTCCGCGGGTCCTCGGTGGGGCAGCGGCCTTGGGACGGAGACTGCAGATAAAATTTGGCAACTACCAATGGCTCCGGCGACGGCGTCATGGCTGACCTTGCGTTTTATTGCCATGAGCCATGTGTCCAGCCTCCCAGATCGCCAGAGGCGTGACGGCAGCCCAGGGTGCTGGGAACCATCAGCAAGGTTTTCAGTCTGATCTGTGACGTCAGCGTGAACCGTCCATCCCAGGGTCCCTCTGGCAGGTGGTCCCAAGCAGGACTCCAGGGCCCGGGGCTACCATGGTGGGTAGAGACGCTCCGGTGTGGGGCCGGGTTCCTCCCCTACGGCCACACCTCCTGACGCCGTCCCCGTAGCTGCCCTCCTGTCCTGAGTCCCTCCTCATCGCACCTGCCCTGGCCTCCCTGTCTAGGAGCGCCGTCCCCCGCAGCGGAGCGTCCTACCCCGGGCTCTGCCTCGAAGGAGGACCTGTGTGTCCCCGCACCCCGCATGGATTCTGGTCTTACAACAAGGTTGTCCCCTTCGTGGAGTTGTTATAAATGTGATGTTTTAAAACATCAGAGCACGGGCTGTTTCTGCTGCCAACGACGGGTCCTGGGATCTCCCTGAGCTTCTGGGCTGCAGGTCCTGGGGCCCCAGGCTTAGGGGGCTGGACCTGGAGCTTCAGTGGACCCCGGCCCGAGTGGCCCTGGCTGTGCACAGGTCAGCTGGTGCCAGGGGGTGGCCCCGATTTGGGGGCTCGGGGTCACGGGACCCCAGGCAACCTAGGTTCTGGGTCCAAGGAGGGCTCACTGGGCCAGTCCCTTTTTCTCTCCGCCCGAATGTCCCATGTGGGGGTGGGAGTGTCGTGGGACACAGCTGTGGTGACACACCCCCGGAGGGAAGGATGGGCCACCCACTAACGTCTTCTGTCTGAGCCTGCGGTGGGAGAGGAACCCCGGGACTGAGGGTGGTGAAAGTCCAGGCGCTGGCTGGAAGTGTCCTGTTCTGGGCACGAGATTCCTGCCAGCTCTGCTGCCCCAGCCCGGCCAGGGTCCCACTTCAGCCCCTACTTCTCCCCAAGGCTGGAGGGCCTCCCACACTCCTGCCGGACAAGGATGCTGGCCCGGGGTCACCGGTGTGTGAGGAGCCTGCCGGCATGTTGTCCCACTGGTGACTGTCACCAGGTCCCTGAGCTCTTATCAGAGCCTCCCAGACAGGACAACCTCGACGTCCCACTTCAGGCGGGAATGCAGAGATACGGGGTGGGGCAACGTGTCGGGAGTTGGGTGTCCCTGTCAGAAGGCCACATCCTGGTGGTCAGAGGCCCTGAGAAGAGCGGGGAGGAAGGGCCATAGTCGGGGAGGAGAGAGGATGAGAATGGGCCTTTGTGCTGACCACTGGCCTATGGGCAGTGATCTCAGCTGCCCCGTGGGCATCTCCTCGGGGTCTGATCTCGTCCCGTTGATCTGGGGCAGCCCTGGCCCCTCTCACCGGGTGCCCACCCCTGTCTCTGGGCCTGCATGGTCTCTGCCTGCCCCCGCCCCCTTGGAGTCCGCCCTGGGCCCTCGGGGGCCGATGCTCCTGCTTCCCCATGTTGGGAACTCAGCTTTCTCCTCATCTGCTTCCCGAATGCGTTAGAGCGAATTGTTTCCGTTTTCAGTAGATCCCCTCCCCCCACCAGTTTCTGGGTATACAAAACCTGCAAATACTTCTGCTTTCTGTACGTTGTTGCTTTAACGAAAATCAAATGTTAAATAATGACAGTGGGAGGGGGTGTTGTCAGCCCCGAGTTTACAGGGATTTTTACTGTTACAGTTGAGGATGAATAACTGAAATTATTTATCATTAAAAGGGAATGCTCTTTTTTCCCTAAGTCGGCTCCGCACCCAGCATGGAGCCCAATGCGGGGCCCGAACTCACGACCCTGAGATCAATACCTGAGCCGAGATCAAGAGTCAGACACTCAACACGACGGAGTCCCCCAGGCTCCCTGGGAAAGGCTCTTTTATTCCTAGAATATTTAAAAAAAGTCTCCCTCTTTCCCCATCAGGAAATGTTGATTTCTACCAGATTAAGTTCCGTGATCTATTTAACACGTCACAGTAACGTGACCGGCGTCCCCCACCCACCCGTCTGCTCTGAGGCCCCTCGGCCCCGGGTCTGGGGCACGGGTGGGGTGTGCCCCAGGCCCGCAGGCCATGACGTGCCTCTGAACTCGGCTCGCTGGTGAGGCAGGTACCTGGCCGTGACACCCGGCTGGGGCGCACCTGCTTCTCTTAGTCGGGCTTTGGGGATTCGAGTCTTCCTCGGGCCGCAGGGAGCTCTGTGTGCAGCCACGGACCCCGTATCTGGGGAGGAAGGAAACGTGGCCCAGGCTCCCTGGGAGGACCGGCTGGGCCGGAAGGGGGACCCAGTGAACAGGTTCCTTGAGGACTCTCTGAGAGCAGGAACCTTCGGCCCCGCGGGAGGAGCGCAGCGTGACCACGAGGGGGCCACGGGTCCACCGCACACATCCGGCTCAGCTCTGGGGGTTTATGAGGAAGTCTGTTCCCTTCAATCGTGTGTAAATAATGTCTCTGAAACGAAAATCCACAGGGATTAGGTTCCCGGGACGGTCCCTCGGCTTCTGAGCGTTTGGAAGCCGCTGGGCTGTGCGTAAACACGTGGACCAGGCAGCGTGGCCGCAGGACTTGTCCGAGGGGGAGGACGCTGGCCCCGGCTGCAGACCTCTCCCCACGGCCGAGCCAAGCTGGGGGTGGTTGCCCAGGACGGACGCCTGCTGAGCTGCCCCGAGGGGCGGGTCCTGGGTCTCACGTGGCTTCTGATCTCTCCGTGGACCTTCCTCTCGAGACCCTAAACTGACCACATCTGCAAAGACCCTCTTTCCAAATTAGGCCTGATTCTGAGGCTCAGGCAGACAGGAACTTTGGGGGGACCCTAGTCAGGCCCCCTCATTCCTCAGCCCCCACCGATGGGCTCAGTCTGGGTTTCTGGGGCCAGCACGGAGCTTTCCGGATGGTGGAGGTGCCCGCGCCCCTCACCTTCTCTGGAGGGGTTCTGGTGCCCTTCCCCCCCCCCAAGTCCCACAGACCTGCTCTCCCAGGAGCCCCTGGCAGGGGACGCGTCCTCAGGGCTGCTCTGGCCTCGGTGTCCACGCAGCTGGGGCCCTGGGCGCTCGCCGAGGCGGGGGGCTCTTGCCTTTGTGCTCATTAAAAGTGGAAAGCCAAGCAGATGCCCGCTGTGCCCCACGGGGCCCCCTCCGCAGGGTGTGGTGGCTGCTGAGCTCCTTGGCCACTCACCATTTCCCACTTGATTTACCCCGGAGCCTCCAAAGGGTCTGCCTGGGACTGGGCCTGTGTGGTGGCCCCAGCACCAGGCCCATCCCCCTGGGGACCCTGGTTCTTGGGGACGAGCCTTGGCCGCTGGGGTTTCCACGGCAGCCACCACAAGAGCCCTTGGTGCCCAGAGCCTGCCCGAAATTGCTGCGTCTGCGGGGGCGGCTCCTAGGCTGCGGTTTTCATACCGGGAGCCAAGGCTCGCTGTCGGCCCACAGCGGCTTTCTCCAGGTGTCCCCAGGCCCAGTGGCACCTCGGGGACACACTTCTGGGGTGTCTGTCTCTGCCATCCCTGAAGTGCTGTGCCCTGCGAGCCCTTGCCAGGAAGGGGGGCCCGGGGCTTCGGAGGGAGGTGCCGGCCACTGGGTGGGGACCCCCCAGGGACTTTCTGTCCCTGCGTCACCTCACAGGACCCTCACCCAGCCCAGGGCAGCACTGGCCAGTTCCAACGGTGATGAGCCAGCACTCCGGCTCAGGGCTGCAGCCTTGGCTCACGGTGGTGACAGACGTCCCTCTTCCTAGGAGGACCTGGGAGGCCGCCTACTCCCGTCTCCATTTTGACGTCTCAGAGTCACCCCGAACGGGAGGCCTGACCGGCACCCAGCTCTGTCTGCCACTCTGGAGACGGCGTCCTCTCTGGTCCTCTCGCGTCTCACTTGGGTCACAAACTGGCAGGGGCACCGCACGGGACCGTGGGGACCCCCATCTTCACTCCACCCGTCGGGCGTCCGGGTGGCACCTCAGGGTAGGCGCAGAGGGGATGCTGAGCCCCTTCAGTGCAGACGAGGATGAGGACGGAGGCTGCTCCCTGAGCCGGTCCACGGCCACCAGCCGTCCTGTGGTGGGACTGGACAGCAGCGCTTTCACCCACACCCGCGGGCTGTGCGCCCCTCCCTCCGCCAGCCCTCGCCGGTCATCTGGGGGGTGCTCTCCCTCCCCCAGTGACGACTGCAGCAAACCCAAGTGCACCAGACGCCCCGCCAGGCCCTCGGATGTGTTGGCGAAACAAAACTTTAAAGATCTTGTGTTCATTCCCGGGAGCCCCCGTGGTGGGGTGTCGGTGCTGGGCACCCGGCTGCGTCCCCCTCGCCCCCGATGGAGCCCGAGGCCGGCCTGCCCTGGACAAGCTCGCCTGGTGACTGTCGGCTCCCAGGGGCTCGTTTAGGTTCGGAAGAGCAAACAAACCCTTTCTCCCAAATCTGTTGTCTACAAAGTGTTTGCGTCCGAACCCAAGAGGCATCCATCCTCCTTTTCTCATTCGTCCGGTCACCCCCTGGGCAGCCAGGGACCCCCAGGACCACGTGGGCCGTCGGTGGCGGGAGGTTTCCCGTGCCTCCTCCCTCAGAAGCCACGCGTGAGCCCCAGCCGCGGCCGGCCCCGCGCAGGGTGAAGGGTTCCTGCCTCCCCAGACCATGGTCTCCTCCACCCTCGGAGCCTCCGAGGTCCCGACCTGAGAGCCCCTCTCTCCGCACACGAGCAGCACCCAGCGTGGAGACCGGGAGCGGCGATTCCTCCTCAGTCAGCGGAACGGGGACCCGGAAACGCTGCCAAGAGCTCTCGTCGCCGGCCGGGTCCGAGCGCGCACCGCAGAGCGGGCCCGTGTCCCCGAGTGTCTCCGCACCAGCGCCCCGGGCTCTGCCGGGAAGGACGAGGACGGACGGGGCCGCCGCCGCCCGCCCTTCCGTCGTCTCCCAACAGAACACTGCGGAGCCACCACGCGCTTCTGAGGTTTCGCGGGCGCGTTTCAAGCCGGCGGCGAATTCCGACGTCGATAGTTTTTGAATTACCTGCGGTGACTCCCCGAGAGCGGGGGAGTTTGAAGCAGGAGAAGCCGCTGGGACCACGGAGGGGCGCGGTTTCGGAAGCGAGCGGGGCCCTCATCCAGCCTGCCTTCCTCCGGCACTCAGGGCCAGCCGGCTTAAAGAGAAAAAAGGTGGATCTTCGGCCCCGCAGCGAGGCACGGCCGCCCGGGGGTGCCGGCCGCACGACGTGCGCGACTGTCGTGGGCGGACGGCGCCTGCCCACGCCTGCGGCCTCTTCCCCTCGCCCCCAGCCTGGGGGGTCTTCGTCCCCTCCCGGCTCTGGGCTCTCCCTGGACCCTGGTCCTGGACGCCCCGACAGGAGGGTCCTCGGTGCTCTGCCGACCTGGGCGTTTGAGAACCGCGCCCAGACCCACGTTAACCTTCGCGGGCTTACTTCGTACTTGACCGACTTTCCTGCTGGTGGTCCAGGACAGAGCGCCCCACCATCTCCTGAGTCCCGTGTGGCCGCCCTGCTTCCTCTTCCCGCCAACTTCTGTTCCCACCTGTGTGGCGGGAAGGAGGGGGAGGGCGGGTGAGAGAGGAGGGCTGTGTGTGTGCATGCCACCCGGGGCCTGGGCCACCACCCTGCTCGTGCAGATGGTCGACCTCAGGCAGCGACCCCGCCATCCCCCGTGGGGTCCCTCCCTTCAAGTGCTAGCACCCCCGGAATCTGGGCCAGAACGAGGGGGCTGAGGCTGCGTGCAAGGTGAGACCCGGGTCACCTGTGGGGCTGGTCGGGTCTGTCACCCCAGGCTGGCCACAGAGGATGGAGCAGCGGCCCAGGAGGGTCTCCAGGGAAGCCCCAGAGCAGCCTCTTGCCTCTGAAGACCCCGTGAGCCCTGGAAGCTCCTTGCAAACTCAGCTCTGAACCAGGGAGCGTCTTGGATTGTCCCTTGGAGAACATCGTGTTGGGGAGTGTCTGTTTCGAACATGGTGGACGCCCGACAAGACCCCTTGTGGCTTTTTTAAAGTAGACTCCAGGTCCAACGTGGGCCTTGAATCCACGATCGTGAGATCGAGAGTCCCACGTTCACTGACTCAGCCAGCCAGGCACCCCCCTCGTGGATTTTGAAATATTTTCTTTAAGTTGTAAAAAGTAGGGGTGCTGGGGTGGCTCTGTCAGGAAGCCTGCTTGAGATTCCCTCCCTCTCCCTCTGCCCCGCCGTGCCCCCATCTCTCTCTCTCTCAAACGTATCAATAAATCTTTAAGTAAATGTAAAATTTAACATAGCTATAAAAATGTGCACACATTTAAAAAAATTTCTATTGTTTTAGTGTCAGCTTGTTTTATTTGTATTTAATTTTTTCTGCTTTATTGACTTATAATTGACAATAAAGTTACAAGGTCTTTAAAGTGTATCATGATGATTTATTTGATAAATGTGTATGTTATGAAAGAATTCTCCCCAACCAGTTAATTAACACATGCATCACTATATCCTTCCATCCATCCACCCACCCATCCACCTATCTTTTATCTTAGTTTTTTGGGTGAGAACAGTTAGGTTCTACTCTAGAAAATTTCGATGGTGTAATACAGTGTAATCATCTATAGTTCTCACTCTTAAGCTAGTTTACTTATCCGTGTTTTCCTTTGACGGTGAGGGGTTTTTCTTTGGGCTTTGTGAAGGACTCCATTTCTATTCTGAGGTCACAAAAGTATTTACTGTCTTGTCTTTTAAGGACCATACCATTTTGTCTTTCATTCGTACATCTGTGGTTCATGAGGACTGATTTTTGGGGATGGCAGGGGTTAGCAACTGTAGCCCCAGGACCAAGTGTCGCTCACAGCTTGTTTTTGTTAATAAAGTTTTATTGGGACCCAGACATTTCTGCATGACTGCTTACATATTGGCAGAGCCGAGTGGGAAACAGAGGCCAATGATGTGGCTTTGCAAAGGCTGAAGTATTTACTCTCGGGTCATTCACAAGAAGGCTCTGCTGAGCCCTGGGACGTGGCGGAGGCGGAATTGACGTGAATCTTTCTTCATGCGGTTATCTGGGGCCTTGTTTTTCTTACTGAGCTGTGCTCCCCAGCGGCTCAGCCTCTGACCCTGTCATGTGTTGGTGTCGGAGGAAGCTTGTTTGGATTCTGGTCCCTTCACTCTCCCCTGACCTTTGTCTGGGGCCACCACCACTCTGTCGGAGCCGCCGCACTTTACGGCGAGTCTTGACGCCTGTCCAGCAGTTCCCTCTTAGGACTCAAGAACGCTTGAGCCATTTCTGACCCTGGCACTTGCGTATAAAGTGTGGATGCATCTCGTCAGTTTCCGGAAAAATCGCTTCTGTAGTCTGGGTGGGAGGGTTGATGCTTTGATGATGCCGGCTTTTCTGGTTCATGAACGGGAATGCTCTTGGAAGTACGCCTTCTTCTGTAACGCTTCCCTGGGACGGTTCCTGAAGTTCTCTGTGGATATCTCGGGATGTCCTCTGTTGGACGGACTTCCAGACGTCAAGCACATTAACATATTCTTATAAATGGTACCTTTTTAAAATTTTCATTCTCTAGCTGTTTATGCAAGTGGAAATAATGGGTCTTGTCCTCTGTGGTCTTGCGAACTTCTCCTACTAGTTCCTACAGTTTATCTACAGATTATCGTTCCTGTCATCCACGAGTAAGTTCCGTTCCGTGTCTTCCTTCTCAAGCCTGTCTCCCCACCCCCCCTTTTTCTTTTTCTCCTCCGCCCGTGTGTGCGAGCGGCAGAGATGGAAACAGAGATCTGACTTTCTCTTCGTCTCTGGGACGTTTTATTATCTTGCAGCTGAATGTGATATTTGTGTAATCAGAGCAAGTTACCTTGTGCTCTACTAACTAAGGTCTTAAAAATCTTGTTTGGAATGAATGCTGCGTTTTAAAAATTCTTTTTCTGTATCTGTTGGTCCAGCAAACGGTTGCTCTCTTTTCTTTTCTTTCTTTTTTTAAAGATTTTTTTTTAAATTTATTGGACAGAGAGAGACACAGAGAGAGAGGGCACACAGCAGGGGGAGTGGGAGACGAGGAAGCAGGCTCCCCGCTGAGCAGGGAGCCGGATGTGGGGCTCGATCCCAGGACCCCGAGATCTTGACCTGAGCCGAAGGCGGAGGCTTCACTGGCTGAGTCCCCAGGCGCCCCCGTTGCTCTTTCGTCTGTCATAGAACGAATCACATTGATTCTAGGTGCTCTGTTCCCCGTTTGAATCTCAAATTTCTGGGACGAATTCCACGTGACTGTGAGGTCCCATTCTATTATTTCCTGGTAAATTTGGTTTGGTTGTGTTTTGCTTTTGATATTTACGTCCATGTTTATGGGTTGGATGGGCCTGAAATTTTCCCTTTAAAAACTTGTCTTCAGTAGGTTTTTGGCATGAAGTTACGTCACCGCACGTGGCCTCTGGAGTGTTTGTCCTCCCTCCCGTCTGTGGAGAATTTGCACAGGGTCTGAGTCAACCCACTGAGCTCGGGGACTTCCGTGAAGCCACGGCGGCCCGGCGTGCCTGTGTAGGGCGGTCGCGCTTCTGCTGTAGGATGGACTGTAACGACCCAAGGGCTCTCGTGCGGTTTCTTCTCCAGGACGGCTTTTTGCTGAGAATTTGTCCGTTTCATCTGAATTTTCAAACTTAACGGCGGAACGTGGCTCGCAGAAATCCGTTGGTACCTGCCCACCCATGAGTGTCTGTTTCCCCTGGGTCTTCTGGGCGGTTCTCGACATTGCTCCTCTCCGCGGTGTGGTTGCTCCAGGGGTTAACTTGGGGGCGTTTTGGTTTATTCTGTCGTTCTGAGGTTGCGCAGCCTGCGTCTGGCGTGGAGGTTTCCCAGCCGCGGCCTTTGCCTCCCGCTCCGCGGGTCTCTGAGAGATGGTTGCTCCATCCACAGACTCTGGACACGCAGGTTCGTCCCGGGGCCGCGGTGGCTTCCCCGCCCCAAGCTCGAGCGACACACCCCAGGGCGGCAGTGGGAGCTTCGTGGCCCGGCCTGGAGGTGGCTCTGGAAACAGTGCAGGAGCTGAAACGTGGGCTGCTCAGGGCTCTGGGTGCCTCTGCAAGTCTCCTGGGTTTCCTGTCCGTGCGCCGACGTGGCTGGCGGCCGACCTCCCCGCTCAGACCGTGACCCTACGAGGATGGGGAGGTCGGGCGGCCACATTCACTCTAAGGCCATGAAGGAGGAGGAAGCCCTCGCAGGCCTCCGAGTGGGTCGGAGAACAACCGACACAGGGCTGTTGACCGTCCGCTGTAGGCTGGACGCCAGGAAGGAGCGGGGGCAGCCATGGGGACACCAGTGCCCACCCCTGCCATTCCCACTCGGGCCCCAGCCGGCTGCGGTTCAGGTTAGCCTCTGTTCCGTCTGCCATACGGCTGACCTGACCTCCCGCCCCCAGGGGTTCACTGTGAGGCTCTCCCCCCAGGGTCCCCGTCTGTTGACGCCCGGGACCTGCTGGCCCCGCCATCTGGCCCCGGTGTGCACCGCGGGGTGTGGCATCCTGTGGGGCTTGGCCTGCCACCGCCAGCTGTGATGTCCGGAGGCAGGAAGCCAGAGTCCAGGCTTCCGCGCTCTCCCGTCTCGGGACAAGCAGCCCCTCCCGTTAGACACAGCTCAGAAGTCTCGGAGGCAGAACAGGACAGGATCCGAAGGGTGAGGCCATCTTTTTGGACGTGGCCGTCCTGCGTTGCTTATTTTAACACAATATTCACGCCCAGTGGGGCTGCGGAGAGGGGCTTCCGGAGAGAGCCGTGTGCCTGGAGCTGTCCTTTCTGGATCACTGGCTCCTCGTCACCGGCGTGGGCAGGCTGGTGTCGTCGCCAAGTCCCATGGAGCATCATGGTTTGATCAGACGCGACAGTGGCTGGGGGCTGGGCCTGAGGACGGCGTGCAGCCCAAACGATTCGATCCGACACGTCCAAAGCATCTTAGGGTTGTGGGTGGGATTCTGGCTGGGCCTGGGGGAGGGCACAGGGCCGGGGCTGGTGGGGAGGGCCGCACCGTGTACCAGGCTCAGGCCTGGGGAGCAGCGCGGGATGAGGGTGGACGCTGCTGCCACGGGGCATCTTTTTGGGGGGCTGACAAGGTGCAGAGCCCATGCAGGCCAAGGGAACTGCGGTAGAAATCCGTGTGCCAGCAAGCGCCTGCCTGCCCGTCCCGGACGGAGCCCATGGTTCGCCCGGGGCAGGGGGTCTCTGAGCAACTTTGCTCCAAGACGCCCGCCTGCCGATGCTCTCTGTGGCGCGAGCTTTCTCACCTGGCAAGCAGGTGACGGTGGCAGGGGCTCCCGCCTCCTCTGCAGCCTCCCCTGACCCGTGCCCACTCGGGATTTGGGGGTGAGCCCCTGTGGTAACAGGCCTCTGACTGGCCGGCTCCCAGACTCAGGTCTCCGTGGTGCCCCCAGCCCCTCCAGCTCACGTTCTACTTGTACGTTTTGGGGTCTCCCCTGGAGCTGGAGAGGCCTTGCCCCTTCCTGCCTCCTCTCTGTTCTCCCCACAAGGCCGGTGGACAGGGACACGGGGCCCAGCTGGCCTGGGTGCTCCATCAGTCAGCTAGCTCCAGCAGCCAAAGACAGAGGACGCCTACTAAGGGGGTAGCACAGGGGCTGGTTCCTGAGTCGGGCTGCGCAAGGACGGCAACCTGCCTGGGATGGTGACCTGCCTAGGCCTTTACCTGAACGGTGACCTAAGTGACTGCCAAACCCAGTAACAGCAAATGGAAACGAGGGCGGGCTCTTCAGCACAAGAGAAGAAATGAGTCACGACCTCCATGTGAATTAGATACGACCCACGGACGTCTTTCGACATGTCACCTTCTCTCTGGACGTTGACTCTCGCAGATGAGTTCGCAGAGGCCCGGACACTGTCCCTTCGACCTGCCTCTCCTCTAGGTTTCCTTGCGACTGTGCCGTTCTCCTAACGAGCCGTGGGTTCTCATGACAGACCAGGGCCGATGCACGTAATTTTTAATTTTAGTTGGTGAACAATGAACAGATTTACAAACTGAAACGCAGAGTCTCCAGGGCACAGTCCTGGGTTGTGGCTGTGGCCCCGTCGGAGGGACATCGTGAGGCTTGAGTGAGACCTTCTCGGGGTACGTGCTCTGCAGGGAAAGGTCCGGTGCCACCGCTGGGGGAGGGACAGCGGCCTGCCGTGGACCCTGAGACCCCTGGGGGCGTTGGCCTTGCCGGGGCCCCGTTCGCCTCCGCAGTGCCCTTGAGGGGGAGGGGCCCACCGCGCTCTGGGCTTCTGTCTGCCAAGGTTTCCAACACTCACTGCGGCCATCCAGGCCTACAGGCGTGTTAACACGGACAACTGAGTGAGGCCGGATGCCGCCAGCCGCCTTCTGACGGCCCGGAGGGGAGTACAGGGGCCGAGGGAGGGCCCTCCCCACCCCTCACTTCTTTGGGCCGACCGGAATGGTTTCTGAACCGTTTCTTGGCTGACTGCAGGACCGAAGTGATTCGACCCCACACTGGGAATTTTGGGACTGGACTTGGGGTCCGCCTGCACCATGCTCTCCTGGGGAGCCAGGCCAGTAGATCCTGGGAGGCCCCGCCAGGGTTGCTGGACAGGCTGGGCAGGCAGGGGCGTCCCCCACAGCTGGGCCCAGGGTGCCCGGAGCAGGTCTCAGGAGGGGGAGGGGGGTCCCCAGCTCTTTGCACCCGACAAACGCAACGCACCTGACGCACCGGGCCCGCCGCGGGAGGCCGGGTCTGCACGAGGCTCGGGCCAAGCTGCATCCCGGTGTGGCTGCCGCGCCAGTGGCGTCGTTCTGCCACTGGCTGCTGGGCTCCCAGTGACCCTGGGACTTCCCCTTGGAGCCCAAGCCTGGGCCCTCCCGACCGACGTCCGTCGCGGGTCGGGGCTGCTGTCTGTGTCCCTCTGACCCGGAGATGGGGGGCTCCGTGCCATGGGGCTCGGGGCACAGGCTGCTCCCAGGTAGAGCCGCGTCACCTGTGAAGCCGGTCAGACCAGCCTGCCCGGGGCCAGCGACAGCCGCGCAGTCTCTGCTTTAGACCAAGCTTTGTGGCGTGACAGCCTCTGCCCGTGGACCCGCTCAGCCTCTCCGGGTCACGGAGCTGGCCCAGCCCCATCAGGGCTAAGAAGCTTCCGAGGCCCCTACTGACTGGTTCCCCCGCCTGCCTCAGGACAGGCTGTGCTCACCCCCAGGACCTGCGCACGCTGGTGTGTGGGGGGGGGACGATGCCCCCAGTGGCCCCCAGAACCTTGCTTGGAAATAGGGTCTTAGCAGATAGAATGAGGGGCCGGTCTCGGGATGCGATGTCCTGGATTAGGTGGGCCCCAGGGCCAAAGACCGTGTGTCCGTGAGAGGGAGGGCGGGAAGCTGTGTGATCCGGGGGCAGAGTTCGGAGCAGACGGCTCTGCCCGGACCGTGTGAGGACTCCGGACAGGGGTCTGTCGGCCGGGAAGAGGCCAGCACTGCTCTGCTGGCCCCGACCCCGACTTCCTCCTGTCTGCGGAGCCCACAGCCCCGTCTGGAGGTGGGAGGGACGTGGTGTTCGGATCGGGGCTTGTAGGCGGGGGCCCGTTTCCATCTGCAGAGCTCCTGGCGGCCGCACACGCCCAGGAGCCCAGACGCTCTAAACCCTGAGGGTGCCATGAGACGGGCCAGGGAGGTGTGGGCGGGGAGGCTGGAGGGGGCCCTGGGCCCTGTGTCGCTGGGATGTGGGGGGCTGCGGGGACGGAGCAGGAGAGACAGATGGACAGAAGTCGCCACAGAGCCCATCAGAGTGGTTCCCAGGCAGAATGTGCGGGAAGGCTGGTCCACTTCCACTTCCACTTCCAGTGGTGATGGTCCACTGCCATCACCCTCCGTCCTGGGGCCGATGAGGCACGTGGCTTTGCCGTGGCCCCACGACAGGGCCAGGGAGCCCCTCTGCTCCTCCGTGGGCTCGATCTCCCACCGTCCCCGAGGGGCCTGCTGGAGGGCTGTGATCCCGTGGTGGCCACGGCTGGTGGGGGGTCCCTCAGGGCACAGCCCCATTGGGGTTTTCTGGATGTTTCTCCAGCATCGCAGCACGATGCAGGGAGCTCTCTGTGAGCTCATGACAAGAAACTGGCCTGTCTGCATTTTTTCTTTTTAAAGGAAGTCCTTCCCTTCTATACTTTGCCAAGAATGATTTTTTTTAAAGATTTATTTATTTATTTGACAGACAGAGATCACAGGCAGGCAGAGATGCAGGCAGAGAGAGAGGAAGAAGCAGGTTCCCCGCTGGGCAGGGAGCCCGATGTGGGGCTCGATCCCAGGACCCTGAGACCATGACCTGAGCTGAAGGCAGAGGCTTAACCCACTGAGCCACCCAGGCGCCCCTTAAAATGAAGTCTTCTTATGAGATTTTAGCAGGAACGTAACCTAGTTTGAAACCCAGGGAGTGATGGGAAGGGACAGCATCCCGGCCGCTGCCCACCCCTCCCCGGGCTCAGTGTCACACCTCGTCCACGTTCTCAGCTGCGGACGCATGTCCGCTGAGCCGGAGTGGACTTACCATGTATGCGAGCGCACCTGCCGAGTTCTCACTCATGCACCTGCCGACTCCGAGAATCTGTTCACAGTCACCACCTTGCAGGGATACATGCTGTCCCCCGAATCTGCTCAAGACTGCCGTGTCACTAGACATTTATGTTCTTTTTATTTTTTCTAATAATAAACATATTTTCCTAGAAGATGGTCTCTATTTTTAAGAAAATGTGTTTCTATGAATGCCAGGACAGACTTTCCTGACATAGCTTGGAAAACTGCTTTCCAAAAAGATGGGTTTTACCCCCAGGAGTCTACGTGTGGAGCTTGTGTCTGCCAAACACGTGCTCGTGATTTCAAAACAGTGGCCCTGTGCCATTTCTATCTTAATCTGCCATTTGATTATTAATTTCAAAAATTACACAGAGAAGTGGGTGAAGAGAAGGAAACGTGCCGTCGTAGTAGACGCACACCGTCTCTCCCCAGTGCACCCGCTTCTAAGTCATCTGCACACCCGACGTGGGGCTTGAACTCACGACCCGAGATCGTGAGTCGCGTGCGCCTCCGACAGAGCTGGCGTGCGTTTTTCCCTAGAGAAACTTGCCCTACAGACGATGTCTCCTCCCCCAGCCCCGTTCTGCTCCTTCCGGGGCGTCCAGAGGGCCACTGCCATCCACACTGACGCCGGCCATCCGCCCAGAGTGACATGTCTCTGTGTGGGGCAGACGTCCTCTCCGTGTGTATAAAGCCGCACCCCAGCCCGCCCCGTTGTGTCGTCTGAACGACGCCCGTTGATTCTTACCGTGTGGTTCTCCCACGGACGAACACGCTGTGGTTCGCGACTTCTCCCTGCGGAACGCTGCACCAGGTTTTCGTTTTCTCAACGCAGACGAGGCGGTGTCTCTGGGCGGGGCTCCTCAGCCGTGTCTCTCACAAACGCACACGCGTGTGCACGCGGGACAGAGGCGTTACATGCGGACACTGACCAGCAGGACTGGGGCCAGACGCCGCCTTCCCGCTTGATGCTGGTCCTGCTGGCTCAGGCCCGCACCTGCCTGGCAAAGTTCTGGGACGATAACCAGGTGGAGTGACCGGCTGGGACCAGGCCTGCCTTCACCCTGCGGTCCTGGATGTGGACGGCGTCCGAGTGTCGAACATCATTTATGCCTTCTTTTCGCATTGGCTGAGCAGACTTTTGACTCCCTGTTCCAGGCTGTCAGGGACCACACGGGTTTCCAGACCCTCCTTGGTCAGGACGGACAGACTTATACAGACCACGTTTAGATACTTACATATGCTTGTATTTGTGAATAATTAAATTTGTTAATAATTTATTTAGTGTTTTCCTGGTGCTGGACCTGCCACTTGTGATAGGAGTCCCTGTGACTCCATCATCGCTCCGCCGTCTCTGGCTCCTTCCGACGTTGTCTTTCATCTTCGACTTTCAGAACTTTGCCGTGACGGGCGACGACTGGTCGTGTTCTTGCTTTTCCTGCTGGAGCTGGTTGGATCTCTCGCATCTGAGTTAACTTTCCACCCACGTCTGGGAGACTTGGGCCGTTACGTGCGTCTGGACATGTGTCTGCACTTTTCCTTTTCTTTCTCTCTTTCCCAGGTTTCAAATGATGAGGATGATTCTGTCCCGTGGGTCTTTGGGGGTCTGTTTGCTTCTCCTCAATCTTATTTACTTTCTGCATTTTTGCTAGGCCTCAAGTTTACGACCTTTTCCTGCCCCCCTCCAAACTGATACAGAGGTTGTCTCAGTGAATTTATGTTTCACTGACTGTACTTACCAGTCCCAGAATTTCCATTTCTTATTGTTTCCACGGTCTGTGGAGATGTCCCATCTGGTTAGTCATTGATGGAATGCTTTTCTGTACATCTTCATATGTATATTTTTTTCTTTGAAGGTACATTTACTTCTTGAACACAACAGCTTTGATGTATTTTCCTATTAAATTCAGTGTTTGGTTCCACTTGGAGTTAATTTCGATGGATTGCCTTTTCTCCTGACTGTGGGTCCAGCATCCCTGTTTCTCCACACATCTAGCGACGGGTCGAGACACGGCACACGGCTCATTCTGTGCTCTTCTGGGGGTTGTTTCCCTCAATGTCCCAGAGGCGGTTGACTCTTCTGGTTCACACCGCCAGCCTCAGCGCCCGTGCCCTGCGCAGCTGCCAACGCCTCCGCTCTGTCTCCGTGGCTTCCCCAGCCGTGTCCTCCGAGCCTTTACAAGTCGGCGGCCTGCCTTTGGTCTGGCCAGATGTGGGACTTCTTTCCAGAGCTGTCTGCTCATGCTGGCTCTCGTACCGCGGGCACATGGCTTTCCGCGGCTCCAGGCCTCACAGCTGGGGACCGCGCTTGGTTAAACAGCAGCGGCTCCAACTCTGGCTGGTGCGGGTCGACCCTACAAGCGTAGATTTCTGTGCGGCCTCTGCCTGCGTTTCCATCAGGCTCTGGGGTCTTTCCTGCAGGCAAGCAGAACACAGAATTTGCATCTCCTGTCTCCCAGTGCCCCGGCTTCCAGACAGATACAGCTGTGTGTGTGTGGGGAGGCAGCCCCTGTGGCCCTGTGGTCCTGTGGCCCCGTGGTCCTGTGGCCCCGTGGCCTGATTCTTGCTCTTCCAGCTGCAGAGTCTCCAGACTAAGCCTCCTATGACCGTTGTCTGTGATGGGGTCCTTCCCTGCATCCTCGCACACAGTCTGGATTTCTACCTCCTGTGCACACCTGCTGTCTCAGGGGACGGTTATGCACCTGCTTTGCTCCTCTGCTGAGGTTTTTTTTTTAAATTAAAAAAAATATTTATTATTTTAGAGAGACAGAGAGATTGGGGGTGGGGAGGGGCGGAGGGAGAGACTTCCAGCAGACCCCCGTTGGGTGTGGAGTCTGAACCGGGGTTTGATCTCACACCCCGTGAGATCATGGCCTGGGCCGAACGGGGAGTCGGACACTCCACCGATGGGGCCCCCCCACTGCTGCTGTGGATTTGAATCCCAATGTTGTTTCAGTTTTTGTGGGGTGAGTCCCTTCCCATTAATCTTTTGCAATGCATTCTTAGGTATCCTAATATTATTTTCAGATTCTGGCTCACTGTTGCGTGGAACTACTTTCGAGTGAAGACACTGAAGTCAGCCTTATGCTCCCAGGAGGCTTCTTATGCAACCAGAATGAATGGTTTTCCTTCGAGTCCTGCGGACGTCTCAGGTCTGAGAGGGCCTGGGCTTCTCCAGTGAGAGGACCAGAGCAACTCGGCTGTTGCACTAGATTTTGTTTACACTAGATTTTGTTTACTTCGGCCATGAGCCCAGAGTACCGAGTCCACTTCCCAGCACGTTATCTAGGACAGCTCCCGAGATGCTGATTCTAGGATCAGTTTTATCCTGGAGTGACAGCCACTTAACTCCTGGAGGCCTCATGTTTTAATGAATGAAGGTCAAGCCGTCGGGTGTGTGGGCGGCTGCTCGTCCCTCATGCTGGACCAGAGGGGCCCCGCAGGGAAAGGGTAATGGACGCAAAGGACGGGATCTATCTCGGGAACCATGTGATGACGCCCAGGAGCAGACATTGCCATTTTTGTTCAGTTTAGTGCATGGATATTTGTGATTTTCGGTTCTGACTACTGCATTTAGGATTTTTGCTGGGGAAACACCGTCTTGCAAGGGTCAAGGCCGTGCTTGGCAGTCTCCTCTCTATTATCTGCAGGCGTACAAAGAGTGTCGCTGGCAGAAGCAAAGATGATAAATTAATAAACTAGAGTCCCCCTTTCCAATAACCCCATCAAACCCATCTGTCCCAGTCTTGTGGCAGGGGAAGAGATGACAAGTAACCTCTCGGGCAGAAGCTGTCCTTGGGATGGGCTGTCCCTGCTGCACTGGGGTGGGAACCGGCGTAAACTCTTCTGATAAATGGAGAGTACTGAGGGGGAGCCTGGCGGTCTGGGGCTGAGGGCAGCCTGGGCTGGGAGTGTGCTGTCCACTGGGGGCTGGGGGGCAGGGAGAGGTTTCTCAGGCCTGGAGGGGCCGAAGCCAAGGGGCTCAGCTCTGACTTGGGGCCACCCTGACGGTGGGCAGAGTTCTGAGGGAAATGTTGGAAGTCGCTGTGTCTAAAAGTAAGGGAAAGGCAGGCCCCTCGTCCTGCCCATGCTGGGCGCATGTCGGAGATGCCCGTTCTCCCACGGAACTCCACGGAATCCTCACTCTACCCCAGGCGCCTTGGGGACCAAACTTAGAGGATGCAGTCCCCTGCGGGTAACACCAGGGAGGGTCTCCTACTACCTGGCTGTGTCAGTCAGGGCAGGTTGAGGTCTGGGGAGGGGGCAGGGTGGGACTCCAGCTTGTGTAGGTCCTTCCTTTGCAGCCTCAAGTTCCCAAACTAAACACTGGCCTTGGCCTTCCAGTGGCCAGTGGCTGTTCCTGGCACAGGGGCCGTGCGGTCCTGCTGGACACAACAGTCGGTGAGCAGGGCTGTGGGCAGGGTACCAGGCGGCATGCCTGAGCCAGCAGTGCCCACCGAGGAAGGAGTGTTCCAGAGGGGACCCCTAAACCAAACGGGGGGTCCCCGGGGCTGAGCATGCGATGACTGGGGTCGGTGGAGCTGCGCAGGGGGAGTGGCTCGCTGTGCGGCCTGCTGAGGACAAGGGCAGCGAGCCCAAGGCTCCGTGAGCTCGGCCACCCGCCTTCTCCCTGCTGGGGCCGAAGTTGAATCGTGGCCCTTGCTTTGGTGTCCCTTTCCTTTCCTTTCTATTTTGAAGGAAACGCAGATTAATTACTAGTTTTATTGGAGGTTGAATAAATACCAAGCAGACGTCAGCAGCACGTGGAAGGCAAAGAGCTCAGAACACATTTCTCATTATCACGATGTTTACTTACGTTTCATAAATAGTCTGAGATGAACCCAAAGCACAGGGTTCCTCCCTGGGGCTTCGGCAGTGGCCCGCAGTGGGGGTCGGTGCGGGGCTCGCGGGCGGGGGTCGGACAAGGGGGTGGCGCGGGGTCGGGCGTGGGGGTCGGTGCGGGGGTCGCGCGCGGCGTCGGTGCCAGGGTTGGACGTGGGGGCGGCGCGGGGTCGCGGGCGTGGGGGTCGGGCGGCTGTGCCCGGAGGCGCATCGCGGAGGATGCTGCGTCTTCCCTCACGTGGCCCGTCCACTGTGACCCGGGCCGGGCTCCCCTGGCAGACCTGCGACCTTTTGTGGTCCCTGTGGGGCTGTGTGTCCCCTGGGGGGCTTCCAGCGGGTCCCTCCCGGGTTTGCACTCACTCCTCTCGACTTTACTCCCAGGCGGCTTCTCCCCGCCGCACCTGTTACACCGCGGCTGCTTTGTCCCGGGGACCCCTTCACCGGGACGGTCCGTAATGAGATTGTTTCCTTTCCTGTCTCCATTTGTATCTTCTTTGTGGCCGGTTGGGTCCTTTGGTGCGCGGTGGTGTCACCCGTGCTCAGCCCGGCTGTACCTCCCGTCCGCAGAGTTTAGCCTCCGCTGTCTCCTGGCACGTGACGGAGACTCCCTGCAGGGCGCGGCCTCCGCAGGCGCTGCCCGGGCACACGCGCACCTGCTCGGCGCCACCGGCCCCGGAATGTGGGAGTGTCGGCCGCGGCTCCTTCGGCCTGCGGGGCCGGCAAGAGCGCCCTCACGCCGAGTCTCAACGGCCTGTGGGGCGCCGCTGGGTCCCTGCTCCGCGCGAGCGGCCGGCCTGCTTCTGGGCCGCCTCCCGGTCCGTGTTGGCGCGCACGCGCCTGCAGACGCCGGTCCCTTCTGTTGCGGGTCCTGGCGCAGCCGGCCTGGCTCCCGGGGGTGCCCGCCTGCAGACCGGCCGCGGCTTCGGCCAGCACGTGGGTGTCCGTGTGGACACGTGCCTGGAGAATCGTGGGTTTAGACCCGTTCAAACACGTTTACAAACAGCAGGTGCTCACGTGCAGCCTTCTCGGCCTCCTGTCTCTGACATTCGTCCCCTCCCTCCGCACGTTGTGGCCCGCGGGGCCCTCACTCACGATTAGATTATTTACTGTTTCGTCTTCCCCACGTTCCCGAAGAACCGGCGATCGGACAGATTCCTTCCTTCCGCTGCGATTCTGACTCATTCGTTTCTGCTTTTACTTTTATGGACCTTTTCTTTTGCTTTGGTCACATTTATGTTGCTTTTTTAAAAACTCTGTGGGTCAAATGCTTCGTTCATCGTTTTTTCTTTTGCTCCTTCCAGAGCGCTGCCTGGGCTGGCCCTGCTGACCCAGCGGGTTCCAGCTCGCTCGGTCCGCCAGCGCCGGCTTTTCGTGAGGCCGGCAGTCTTGGTTTGCATTTCTCTTCGGCGACGTGCTGTTCGAACGAAAGTTAGAAGATCTCTCCGCAGAAATGCTGCGTTTTCCCATTTCCTATCAATTCTGGCATATGGTGCGCCCGTTGCGGGCTGCCCGGGAGTCGCACTGCGCCCGCGGGATCTCCTTTCGCTCCCGCTTGGTGCCTGTGCAGGGGCCCCCCGAGGGGACAGCGGGTCCACCCCTCGGGGCCGCCGTCGTGTCTGTGCTGCTCGGGGTTTCCACACCCTCACCTCTTCACGGCTCTAGCTCCTGCCTGGAGAATCCCAACCTGCGTAGACCTGTAACGCGCCGGGGAGCGGGGGACAACGCAGGGCTGCACTCATGCCCTCTCTCTCCTTTCCCGCATTTCATGCTCGTTATTTCTCCATCGTCACCGAGGGCAACATTCCCCTTCTGCTCTGTCTGAAGCCCGTCTGTGTGTTTTGATCCCAGACCCCACTTAAACCTCGTTGCTGATCGCCCGTGGTCTCTGGCGGCTGATGTGCCTTCTGTTGGCTCCTGCAGGGGGCCAGGGAAGCCCCGAGGAGTGGTCTGGACATTAAGTTCTCACTCGCCCTTCCTTTCCTTGAAATCTTGAGCGAACCCTCCCCTGCCTTGTGGCTCAGACTGGAATGCCCTCGTTCTCTTCGCTCTGAAGTGGCCCAAGCTTTCCTTCCTCTGTCGAAAGGGCAGCCGTCCTCACCTTCTAACCCCGTGGCCAGGACCTGCTTCAATATCCACGGTTTGCCCATAATTTCTATGATTTCTCATTTAGCTCTGCATCTGCTTCTGCCTCAATTAGACTGTGAAGTTACCGATTATAGCTTTAATCATTGAAAGATGTTTTGAAATTTCTTTTCCTGTTCAAATATTTTAAATCCACTAAATATCTTGGCTCTGTCTTCTGTGCTGTTGGATGTTTACTCTTCTGTGATCTTTGTATTCCAGTTTTTCTTTATGAAATTCTTTGAGGTCTTTTCATTTTTTTTTTTTTAAATTTTTGCCAGTCCAGCTTTCTCTTCTGTTCTTTGTCTGTGTTGTCCTTGAGATCTTGTATTTCTGCTTTATGGTCTTCCTTCAGAGTTGCAACTACTTCTTTAAGTTTTTTAAAATTAAAATTTCTTTTTCATTTCTTTCTTTCTTTTTTTTTTTTAGAGGGAGAGAGAACATGAGTGGGTTGAGGGAGAAAGAGAGTCCCAAGCAGGCTTTCTGGTGAGAGTGGAGCTCAACACGGGGCTCAATCCCATGACCCAGAGATCATGACCCAAGCCAAAACCGAAGGTTGGACACTTCACTGACTGAGCCACCCAGGCACCCCTTAATTAAAATATTTTTTAAAAAATTCATTGAACGTTGGTCCAATTTTCAGTTGTCTTCCAGCCGCATTTTTATGTGTGTGAATTTCCAGTTTCTGGGTCACTTCACTGCTATTTCCCACATTTTTTCTGATGGAATCTTCCCTGGATGCTTCTGTCCTTCCTGTTCATGTGTGCATTTGAGTGTGTCTGGTTTTTGTTTCCTGCACTGACCGGTGGCTCTGGGAGGGCGGGGACAGGCGGCTGTGCTGTGGGTCTCTGTCCTCTGGCGCCATCTCGCAGGAGAGCACACCGTGGGCAGCCAGGAGTCGCTCCCATGGACGGGCCATTTCATTCCCCTAACGAAGTGGTCTTGCTTTTGTCCGACGTCTTCCAGCTGGCCCTGGGGTGCCTCCTCGGGATGGACTGTCCACTGAATGCTCAAGTGTGAGGACATTTCTTTCTCTTTTCTCCTGAAAACATTCCGTTTTGCTCATTGGGTTTCTCTTGGTTCTTACTGAGATGTGTCCTGACTTATGTTTCCTTTAACTGGAAAACCATCCGTTGCGTAAGGTGCACAACGAGGGCCCTTTGTCTGATGGCACCCAGCACTGGCTCAGTGCGGTCCCGCCCCCGGGGGTGAGGGACACAGGGGTTTACGGCATGCTGTGTGGTCCAGGCACTGGAGCTGCCTGTCCGCTCTGTGGGCTAAACCACAGGGGGAGCCGTGTGCCTTGCGAGTCACAACATCGGCCTTGCTGGGTGCTGGGAAGACGAGCCTTTTGGAGCCCAGACTGGCCAGAGTGACGCCCCGTGAGGCGCAGCGGAAGTGTTTATCGCTCGGGAGTGGTGACCTGGCCCTGCCGCTGGGCCCTGCTTCGGGCCCAGAGTCCTGCTTGCCCGCACATTCAGCGGCAGGAGACACACAGTGCGACCAGCAAGGGCCAAACCGGTGAGCAGTCATCTGCCCCGGGGCCGGCTCCTCCTCGTCTCCCCTTTCCCTCGGAGCAGCACCGGTTCAACTCACTCCCCTTGCCACCCCGATTCCTGTTTCCACGACTCACACCTGCACAGCGCTGGGTCCTGCCTGCCCACGGTGGGTTGCTGCGTCAGGAGCCCACGCACCTGCCAGAGTCCACGCCTCACCATCTGTGACAACCTGGACAAGGCCGCTCTCCCTGCCAGCCACGGCCAGACCTCCCGGTGATGATACTGCACACACCGTGTGTGCAGAAGCCAAGCCCGTCAGAGGCCGGTACATGCCTGACGTAGTGTCTTTCTGGCCAGGACGCCCCAGGGCCCCCATGTCCCTGGGAGGACAGCTGCCCTGGGCCCGAGCCTGTGCGGCCCTGGGCCCCAGGTCTGAGGCTGCCTGGTGAAGCCCCAGCTGCCGGGGTGGAGGGAAGGGGCTGAAACAGTGGTGATGGCTCTCACTCAACCTCGTGGGTTGTGCCTCTTGAGATGGACTTGCTCTGTAAACTTTTGCCCGCTTTGACCTCAGTGCGGCCATGATGTGAGTGGAATACATTGTTTTCTGGAACAAGAGGACAGGCCTTCTCTACAAGTCAGTAGCTCTCCAGGGGCACACACGCCAGGTGTGTCTCTGTCTGGCCCTCGAGCCCTGTCCGTGGAACCCTGCCTGACCTGGTCTTCAGTCTGCGGTCCGGGTGGGGCTCCTCCCACCGGCCTCCCTCCCCGGCTGCTGCTGTCTCCACCCTGCTTTTGGCCCAGTGGTCCTCCCAGGGCCCCTGTGGTCCCCATGGCTGTCCCCTCCCCGCCGTACCCTCCCCGTCATCCCTTCCACACCATCCCCTCCCCGCCATCCCCTCCCTGCTGGTTTGTCTGTCTTTGCTTTCCTGAGCGGAGTGGAGCATGTCTCAAACACAGATACTGTCTAAATGTTGAAATATTTCAAATTCTTCGCTTGGTGCTCTGGAGAGAAGCCCGCCCAGCCCAGCAGATCCTTGGTTTCTTATGCTATGTCTTGGGCACAGTGTGGACGGGTCCGAGGTCCCGCATGGGCTGACCTCCGGGGGGCTTTCGGGTCCATGCAGGGGTCTGGGGCTGGCGCAGGTTGGCCCATCTTTCGAGCTGGCCCCTGCGAACCCTGGGGAGAGTTTGGAGGAGGAGTCATCCCTCCTCGTTGAAAACTTCGGCTCCGCTGAGCCAGTGCTTGGCGTCAGGACACGGGCTCTGAGGAAGGGGGCACAGTACCAGGGTGTGGGGTCCCGGGCTCGGAGGTCACGGTCCCTGTGGGGTTGGGCGCGGGCACCAGAGGGGCTTCCCAGGAGGAGCCTAGTCCCTCCGCCCTGGGACGGGTGTGGGAACCTCAGCTGCTTGGAGCCCAAATTCTCTGGGCAGGAAATGGGGAGTTTCTCTGAGGCCGCCCAGGATCCTCCATCAGGGGCCCCACGGCCGCATGTCTGGTGTCTGCGAGGGCCGCCGTCTGCCAGCACCTTCCTCGCCCCATACGGGCCTGGATCCCGACAGCCTCCCTTGGCCTCTCATGTCACAGACCCCCAGGCCACAGAGTGTTCTGGTCGATCCTCTCAGACTGAAGATGGCTGGGACGAGTAGGCTCAGTTCAGAATCAACAGGGCATTTTGGGTGAGGGGAGAGTCAACTGCTCCGTGAGGGCTGCGCCCGCCGATCCACGGGTAAGAAAGGAGAACCGGGTGGCGGCTCTGGAACCCAGGCCTTCGGTGCGTGCGCAGCCGGGTGTGACCTACTCGCGGAGAGAGGGAAGGACGCCTTCCGGACGCCGAGTGAGGGGCCTTCCCGAGTGAGACCCACGCCCGGACCCCTCTCGGCCGTGAGCGAGCGACGTGAGCCCGTGGAGTGTGTGAGCACCGCCAGCAGGCTCCGGCGGGAAGCTGCCGCACCGCGTCCGTCTGCCGAGCAGATCTGTCCATCTGCTCTGCGACAGCCGCCCTCCGTGCGCCTCCGAGCTGCACTTCTGACGTGGGGACGGGACGGTGCCCATGGGACAGGCCTCTGGGGACCCTGGCGGGGCGCCTCACTCCTCCCAGGAGAAGAGGAAACGGCATATTCACACGCAAAGAAATGGAAACTAAAAACGGGAGTATTTGGCCCCAGGTTGTCAAAAATGCTAAAAGTTGGGAATAAGGGGTTTCTGCTTTCAGGCTGGGGGAGGGCCTGGGACACTCAGGTCAGATGCGCTGACGAAACCCAGAAACATTTTGAGTGAAACAGGCCACAGAAAGTGGGGCGGCTCCATCGGTGTCAAATCGGGTCCCCACATATGTGCGCGTGCAGAAACACGAAGATAACCTCTGCGTGCATAGATACACGCAGACAACACGTGTAGATTCATGTAGATACATGTGCGTGTGTCTAGATACCATGTGCGCGTGTGTGGATACATGTGGGTAACAGTGGGTGCATGTAGACGTGTGTGCGTGTGGGTGCGTGTGCACCACCAGTCTGGGGGACCCACAGCAGTGACCCACAGCTCCCCTGCTGGGCTGACCTCCCAGCACAGTGGGGACATAGGAGTGCCACGGTCTCCATGGGAATTTCTGTGGCCGCTGAGCAGGGCCCCCCATCCCTGCACTCACTCTCTGGCCACTGGACTCCTGCGTGGTCTTGGCTTCTGCCGTGAGTTTGGACGTCCCCTCACTTGCTTCGGATTCAGGGTCACAGCTGGGACCACTCACTGGCTGAGTCCTGAGGTCCCAGGAAGATGGGGATGCCCTCAGGTCCTTTGGCCTCCAGGAGGAGGAGGAGGAGGAGGAGGAGGACTGGGGCTGTGCTTGCAGCCTCTGGTGACTCCCACTGGGCAGCGAGAGGCTTGGCGGCCGGCAGCATGGTGTGTGGTGGTGGCACGTCCCCTCGGCTTTGGAGGGGCTACTGCTCCCGATGGGGGCAGGTCCCAGAGAGAGCAGATGGCCATTTAAGTCAGCCCTCGAGGCCCCTGCGCTGGTCCAGCTCTCCCTACCCCCAAAACGTGAATTTCGTTGTCACCACCATGTGCCCCCGCCCCAGACTGCCGCGACCACTGCGGTTTCTGTGTTGTCCTGCTGAGGCTACTCAAGGGCTGTTGTGGAATTAAGTTGAACTTAGTGTGTGTCGTGTTCCTCCCGAACCTCACCGCGACTCCTTGAACACTGGTTGGGTCTAACTCCCCTCCGTCCCACGGGGTGGAGGGTCAACTCTCTAGAAGTGGCTCAGGGGTCTCTCTGTGGTCTGGGCCCGTGTTTGGGCAGTGGGCACCCCGGCTTGGGACCCTGGTCGTCACTGACACTCCTCTGCCCGTGCAGGACGCTCCCTTCTCTGGGCCGACTGTGGGGCTGCGGTTCGGGCACGCTGCCACCAGGTGACGTCAGAGCGGCACAGTTAAGTGTCTCTGAGCCGGGACACGCTTGTCCCCAGCGTGCCGTCAGCTGCACAACACACACTACACTGCCGTCCTGTCAGGAAAGCCGCCTCCTTTGTCGTGTAACAACTTTCTGTGCGTCCGGAGCTCTGGTGCTGGAGGACGTCCTGCCGATGAAGGTTGAGTCACACGGCAGTCGGATGCCCCTGCACCCCTCGGTTTTTCCTTCTTGGTCAGACTAATGCCTCTCTCATGTTAGATGCCTTCATTAGGATTTGTTTTTATAACTCACATTCCTCACTCTAGCTTGGACTCAAACCCCTTCTCGGGCTTGTGTGTGACTTCGCGCTGGCTGCTGAGCCCCGTGCCATCCCACCCTCCGCTTCCCTCATGAACCTGCTCCCCGCTCCCCCTCAGGAGTCCTTTTAGGGTTCCCAAACCTAGATGGCTGTTCTGCCGCTTGTCTGTATGTGCCTATGACACAGAGGTAATCCCCATTCCCTCTGCCCTTCATTTCTATATTTTTAAAGGTTTTATTTATTTATTGGACAGAGAGACAGAGAGCACAAGCAGGCAGATAGGCAGACAGAGACAGAGGGAGAAGCAGGCTCCCCGCAGAGCAGGGAGCCCAATGCAGGGCTCGATTCCAGGACTCTGGGATCATGACCTGAGCCGAAGGCAGACACCCAACGACTGAGCCACCCAGGCGCCGCTGCCCTTTCCTTTCTTTATTCAGAGGTGGGATCTCCTGTTCTGTGCTTCCTGCCTGCCTTCCACCCATCCATCCATCATCCTTCTGTCTATCCATCCACCCATCCTTCCTTCCATCCAACCATCCATCATCCTTTTATCCCTCCTTCCATCCATCCATCCATCCATCCTTCTTCCATCCATGTATCCATTTATTCACCCATCCAGTGCTCTATTCATCACCTACATCGATCCATCCCTCCATTTACCCATCTCCCAGCAATTACTTAGAAACTTCCCTTGTCGTAGGCAGTGGAGGGGAGAGGATTGCAGGACAGAGCACAGCTCTCCCTCATGCAACTTACAGTCTATCAAAGGCAAGCAATAATGAGCTAAACAGGCAAAGAAATAAACCATTGCAAGTTGTCGGTCCCTTATCATATATGACCAAACTGAGTCAGAAGGGCCAGGTGGTTCTCCCATGTCATGCACCAGAGCGTGGCGGAGCTGGAGCTCTCCGCTCCGTAGCCAGTCTCTGCAGGAACCTCCTTGGCCCCCGGATCTCAGTTACACCTGCTGCTTCTCGGGACCTTGCTCTGTGTGGGCAGTTTGTGCACAAATCCCCCATGACCTTTAGGGGCCCAGCCCTGTTCACATGGACCCACCTGCTGACCTTCAATGACCCTGTGACTCCTGGTGTCCCTGCTTTACCGATGAACAGAGAGCAACAGTGACCTTCCCAGAGCACCTCAGCAAGGTGGGTAGAGCTGGGGATGGGGAGTCCCGTGCTGACTGCTCCTGCCGTCCCCACCTGCTGTCCCTGGCTTGAGCACAGTGCTATCTGCTGAGCTGGTGGACGTGGCAGGGCAGACTGAGGACCTGGAGCCTCTGACCCCCAGCAGCAGCTGTGGCCACCACCACCCATCGCTCCTCATCTGTGTCCGTCCAGCCCGCCCTGGCCACTGACCTGTGTGCCAGCCCCGGCTAGGACCTGGACCTGCTGGGTTCCCCAGGAAGGACGGGGGTGAAGAAGGCTCAGAGGGGAGGGGTGGAGGGTGGGCCCCGGGGAGACCATGTCCAGAGGCAAGAGGCCCCCTCTGTCCTGGAGGGGGTCGTGTGCACGCTCAGCTCCTGCCTGCAGCACAGCAGGGACATGTCCACTCCTGCCATGGTGTGGTCCGGGGGGCATGGCCGAGGTGCTTCATGAGGGAAGAGCCATCCTTCCTTCTGGAGGCAAACGTGTCAAATGACTGGAAGCTGGTGGTGAACCCTGAGGGGACCCACCCAAACCTCCCGGGAAACCCAGCCCTCCCAGCAAAGGGCAGTTGGGGAAGCAGCTGCCAGTGTTTCCCACAAGTGAACCCAAACTCACAGGAAAACCTTCTCTAAAGACAACTGCCTATTCGTGGGTTTCTGACCGAACCAGATGGTGTGTCAGGGGAGAAGTCCATCTCGGTGAGCCAGCCAGACAGTCCCCGGGAAAGGAAAGCCCTGTGTTCTGGCAGGAGGGGTGGCGGGAAGGGATGGCGAGTGTGAGGTCGTCCTGCCCTAGGGCAGGTGCAGACCCCTTGTCTGGCCGTTGTGGAAATAAGAGACTCCCGTCCTCACAGTCCCGCAGAGGCTCCAGGTCTGGGCGTGGGGGGCCCCTCGCTCCTGAGGCCTCTCTGTTTGCTGTGTAGACGGCCGGCCTCTCCCGCCATGTCCTCGCAGGGTCGTCCCTTGGAGCATGTCTGAGTCCTGATCTCCTCCAAAGAAGACACAGTCCTACTGGATGGGGGCCACCGACGTGACCTCATTTTATCCTAGTCACCCCTGGGAAGGCCCTGCCCCCGAATGCAGTCCTACTCGGAGGTCCCGGGGGTGACGACTCCCACGTGAATGTGGGGCCCCGCTTAGCCCCCGGTGGGTGTCACTGCCTCTCTGTTACCCAGGTTTGCGCTCACACAGCCCCGTGCTCTCCGGGCCTCTCTCTGCGTCGTAAACCAGCTCGCTGCAGACGCGTGTACCCCGCGGCCCACATATCAGGCCCTTGCTGGACTCCAGAGCCCTGGCCGGAGACCCGGGGCTGCCCTGCGTGTCCATCTGTGAGCAGCACTTGGGGACCCGCACTGCGGCCCTGCCAACGAGCCGCGGCTGCCCGAGGGGAGGCCGTCTGGGGCCCTACGGTGTTTGCCCTTCGTCCCTCGGTGGACGCTCTGCTGCTTCTAGCTCTCGGCTGCTGTGGACACAGGCTCTTCTCTGTCTCTCCCACATGACTGGGGCTGTCATGCGGCACCAGAGTTCCCACAGATTCACGGCGAGCTTGGGTCGCGGCAGAGCCCAGAGACGGTTGGGCTGTCGTGCGATTTTGCGTTTACGGACCGGCCGCGGGCAGCGTTTCTGCCGTTGCACACGTCCCAGCTTGCTGTGGGGCAGTGGCCACGCAGGGGAAAGAGCCCCTGCTGCTCCCCGGCCCGAGGGGCTCTCAGCGCTGCTCAGGGAGCCGACGGCCGCGTCCCCACAGGCGCGCGGCCCTCGCTGGAATCAGCCGGTGTTTCTGCCGCGCGGATGCCGGCTCATTCTCGGAGCTGGATCCCCACAGCTCGGTGGTCCATGCGGCATCGCCTGGACGCCGTGTCTGCGAGCCGGGCCTTCGAGTCGTCCGTGCTCCGGGCTGTTCTCTGCAGTGATCCAGCGTGCAGCACCACCGTGTTCTGGACACTGGTCTGCGAGCTCTGCTGACGCCCCCTCCCTCCGCGCTTTCCAGCTGTGGCCAAGGTCTTTTCCAGCGAGAGGGTTTGAATTTCTGTGTTGACTGTGATGGTCAACTCGGTGGGGCCTGACCCCGAACGGTGGCTGTGGTCCTGCTCTTCTGCATCCCAAAGCCTCAGGGGCCCCACCCTGAGGTCCCGCAGCCCTTCCCTGCAAGGTGCCCCCGTGCCTCGCCGTTTCCCACGGCTCGCGCCAGAGTAGGGTGGCGGCCACGTGTCCCGGTGTGTTTTCCTCTTGCACGCGGTGACCTTGAGGAACCCTGACGAGGGGCTGGCTGTAGTCGACCCACTTTCACACAGAAACCTTCAAGACCTCGTCTTGGGCATGACTGCCCCGAGCGCCAGCCTCCCGACCACGTGCCCTCCCCAGCGGCCCTTGAGTGCCTCCGGGGGACCCACCCTGCCTGCCTTGTTGGCGCTGCTCTGGGGCGGCCTCTGGGTCACGACATCTCACCATCAGAAACTGCTCTCAGCCTTCCGGGACCTCCAGAGACCACCCGGGACCTCCGCTATCGAGAGCTGACCTTCCAGCTGGACCAGCGCCAGGACACCTGGGGGCTGGATTTTAGGGAGTTGGGGGTCCTGGAGGAGGTGGGGTGAGCGCGGGGCACTCTGGGGACACTCTGTGTCCGTGTGGCTCTGCCAGCTTCTCAGAGCCTCACCTCTGCGAATTCCTGCAGGCGCCCCACGGGTCTGGAGGGGTGGTCTGATCACCTTCTTGCAGGGGGAGAGGCAGGGACAGGGGCAGGGGCAGGGCCAGAGATGGTGTGATGACAAGTCTTAGGACCCTGCTGGCTCGGGGGTCTGACCCAGCCTCCCACAGGAGGCCACTGCCCCACGGTGGCCGCCCCATCGTCCGACTCCAGGACCAGGTCTCCTGGCTTAGCCAGGTGGGCCACAGGGGGGCCACTGGCAGAGGTCCCTGGAGCCCCAGAGGGCCAGGATCGCCATGGAGCTGGGGCACCCGAGGCTGCAGAGCAGGACCTGCTGGGCAGGGGGCTGGGTGGATGGTGCGGGGCCAGCTGGGGAGGCCGGACCAGCTTCTCCACCCTTCTGAAAGCCGGGCCTCGGTCCCGCTGGCCTCAGGGAGGGGCAGGCAGGAGCAGCCCCCCACCCCCAGCATTAGCAGCAGCGGCTGGAAATAGACCCAGATCCTGCAAATGAAATGATCTCAAGCGTCACGGGCAAAAACCCAATTACGGAGCAAATTAACTAAGAGTTACAGATGCAATCGAACAAGCCGGCCGAGCGTTGGCGTGGAGACAGGCCGTGCTGGCAGCGGCGGAGCGCGGCTGACATGGCACGAAGGACGGACAGCTTGGGGCATCCTCGGCGGGGCTGAGGGACTGGCAGCCCGACCGCGCCCTTGGCCGGCACGGGAGCCCACGCAGACGTCCCCCCGCGGCCGGAGCCTTTCCACACGAGTCTGTGCTGGGACCGGCCTGCGAGGGGAGTGGGCTGACCCCTGGCGTAGCTCCTCTCCCCGGGGAGCACGGCCAGCTTCTGCCGTGTGCGGAGCTCGTGGAGCTCGCAGCACCGTCCGTGGGTGGTGTGAAGCTGACGCTGCGTGGGCCGGGATGAGCCCCTGAGAGGGCTGTGAGGCCGGGAGGAGACAGTGACCCCTGCCTGCCAGCCTGAGAGGGACTGGTCGGGGGAGCGAGGGCGCAGAGGGCAGCAGGGGCCTCCGCATACCGGTCCTTGCTCCCGGGGAGGCCGGAGCAGACCCGGGTGGTGCAGGGGGACGTCAAGGAGCAGGAAAGGCCTGGTGGGCCTGGAAGGTGGGGTTAGGGAGCAGGAGGGTGGGGTGTGGCTTGAGCTGTGGCGGGGAGCTGGGAACAGAGACGGCCGGGGTTGGGAGGACACGCTAAAGGCACCCATGCCGGCACCTCTCCTGTCTCAGCCCCGCATGAAGGGCTCACACGCCAGCCTACGGAGAGGGACGGCGGGGCAACAGCGTGGAGGGCATCCTGCCCAGTGGCCAGCAGGTAAGGGGCGAGAATGGGCCCCGGGCTGGGGGGAGGCACTGCGGGTAACTCGGCATCTTCTGGGTGTCCCCTCCCTGTGTCCTGTGCCCCTGTCCCCTCAGCCCTCCCTTGGGGACAGAGGCCCCTTTCCCCAGGCTGGGTGACTAGCCAGCTTCATTGGACTGTGTGTGAAGTGTCCCCAGAGAGGTGAGTGTCGGGGGGCATTGATGGGCCAGGACCGGGGCCCCCATAGGCCTCTGAGGACCGTCTGAGTGTCTGCCCTCCCACCGTGCTGGGCGAGATCTCATGTCCTGACCCAGACTGTGTGTCCAGCCCCAGACTGCGTGATGCTGGGTGTGGCTGCCCCCGGGAGGTTCAGCTGGGGAAATGGAGGCCCTGAGCGACGGCGGGCTGGGTGTCAGCTCAGGGAGGACCTGGGATTTGAAGGACAGCCTGTCCTCTAGGGGAGGACAGAGGAAGGATGGAGTCAGAGCCTGGGTACAAAGGCCACACAGAGGGGTGACGGACCGCCCGCCCTGGCAAGCTGCTCCTGTAAACACCAGGGATGAACCGCGGCTCCCCAGACCCAGCCCCGTGGCAGCCAGGCCTCTGTGGCCTGATGGATGGTGAGCCCTGCGTCCCAGGGAGGGGAGCCCCCAACGAGGTCTGGACCTCACAGTCCAGGAGCCAGGCATGCGGGAGGGAGGGCGAGAGGGCCGTGTCCCGGCAGGGAAGGCCCCCCTGCCACGACCCCCATGCAGGCGTGAGGGACCTCCCATGGGCCCCCTCCTGTCCAGTCCTCCCAGGTGGGACAGGGCCACGTGATGGGGCCTCAGGGCGGCCACAGGCTATTCTTGCCGTGATATGGTCGAGGACGGCTCCCTGGGTCCCCCCTCGAGGTCCCGCTCGCCCAGGGAAGAGGGTCCTCTCCGTCCCACCTGGAGTGTCCTCTCTGAGCCAAGCGTGCCTGAGAGCCGACCCGGGAGGTGCCCCTCCTACCTCCACCCCTGCCGGTCAGGCCTCATGGAGCCGTGGCGGGCGGATGCCACTGGCCACAGACCTGCTCAGACCTCAGGAAGGACAGGAGCCCTCCTGCGGCCACCCCGTGCCCAGCCCCGCGGCAATTTCGAGGAACTGGATTAAGGCTCACGGACACAAGGGACGTTTCTGAGGTGCGTGTGAGCGTGTCTCAGCCGGCAGGCAGACGCAGGCTCTGCGCGGACAGGTCCCCCGGACTGGGTCTCCAGAGCGGCTGCTGCATTGGCTGCAGGACGTCTGGGATGAGGGTGTGGCGGACGTGGGGACAAACCGGGGCTCACCGTCGGAGCGGGAGGCTCTCGTCGGCGGGGAGGGAGGCGGGCACCCCTTGCCCAGTACCCAGGCAACCCGCTGCGTGCAGGGCCTGGCGTGAGGAGGGAGTCTGGAGCTCTGCGGCTTTCTGCAGGGGCTCCCCGCTCACCAGAGTGAACCCGACGGATGCCTGGGTTGGTCCCCAGCCCTCTTGGCCTGAGAGCTCCGCAGGTCCCCATGGCGCCCTGAGACCCCTGCCAGCCAGGAGCCCTCGGCCATGGGGAGCCTGCTTCCTCACGGGGTGTTTGGACCAGTGGGGTTTGTCTGCCCCCTTAACCCGGGCTGTGCCCCTCATGTCCCACCCCCTCCTGGGGGTCAGATGGCAGCATCACCAATAGGTCCCAATAGGGATGCCCATGGCACCTGGAGGAGGTCACCTGGCAAACCGGCAGGCCCAGGACCACCTTGTGAGAGATGTGGCGGTGTCCACCTGGAGGACGGCCTGGAGGAAGGGGTAAGCAGGGAGCTGACCTGGACTGACTCTGTGACTGTGACCTTGAGGCACAGTGGGGTGACCAGGACGAAGCAGCCTCCAGGGTCAGCCCCTTCCCTGAGCCTCTCACCCCTCAGCCGCAGGGGGATGGGAGCAGGCCGAGCCCCCTTTAGGAGACAGACCCGGCCCATGACCTGCTCAGTAAATGTCAGCCTGTGCTTGTTGGGGGACATGGATGAGGTCACAGCGCGTGGAGAGAGGGGTGGGGTGTGGCACCCATGGCCGACCCCTGGCTGGCCCTTCTGGGCTGGCTTCTGCCTCCTCCCTTGGGCGCAGGGCGCCTGGCACGGGGCCGTTTGCCTTGCGGTGGGTGCTCCCGCGGGCCTGGGCACCCCGGACGGCAGGTGGGATGAGATCTGGCACATTGGAGCCTCCCGTGTCGTGAGGGCAGCTGGACTCTTGGGCACAGCCGGTGTGGGGAAGGAGCCCGCCCGCTGCACCCCTGCTCTTCCTGCCTCTACCGGGGAAGAAAGCGCCACGAGGTGCCACCTCCTGGCGGCTTCTCTCCCTGCACCTGCGCAGCTGAGCAAGGATGCGGCCCCGTGAGCCCCATCCCAGGCCACCTCCTGGAACCGTGGTTCCTGCGGGACGGCCTGTGACCTCAGCGCCTGCCTCTGGGGACCGGGTCTCAGATGCTGCCACTGGGAAGCAGGTGGGAGGTTCAGCGGGGGAGCGGGCAGAGTCAGAGCCCCGGAGCCCGCTGTCTGCATGTGCTGGGGGTGCGGGGACGCCTGGGTTCTGCCCAGGACTTGGGGTCTCCAGGAGTCAGACCACGTGGCTTTCAGGTTGTTCCCTAGACGGGAGACGAGAGAGGGAGCCCCGGGGAGGGGTCGCGGCTCGGACAAAGGGTGGGGGACCTGGGGGTTGGGGGGACAGTGACCTGGGTGGTCACAGCTTAACCTGATTTAATCAGTTCTTCGGAAGAGCTGATTTGAGTCGCGGCGAAGCTTCGTGACAGTCTTGTGGCAGCACTGCAGGGCCTGGGCGTGCAGGGCTGGGGGTGCTGTGCCCTCCTGCCCAGACCCCAAGACTGCAACCCACCGTCTCAAGGCATGGGCGGGCGTCCTGGGAGGCAGGGTCCCACGCTGGGGGCACAGGCATCGCGGGGCCTTGACCACCAGCTCGAGAGCCTCCCAGGGAAGGGCTGGAACGCGGGGGGCGGGGAGCGACGCGGTTCCCGTGGCTCCGTTGCGGGACCTGTGCGGTTTGAAATGGGACGTGTTATTTCAGAACCACGGATTCTTATTTTAATTAGCTTCTAGTTTTTCTGAACTTTCAATTATCCCCAGAGCTGGGAGAGTGACTGCACAGCCAGCGCGGCTCTGTCGTTCTGGGACGGGCGCAGGGCAGGAGTGGCCCCGGGCCCAGGACACGGAGCCCCGTTGGGGGAGCGGAGCCGGTGGACCGCTGGCCGGTGGGACGGTCCAGAGCACCCGCGGCTCCCCCGGACTTCCCATGTGGCCTGCAGTGCAGCCCTGCACCCCGCGGGCCTCCGTTTCCTCGTCTGGAACTCCGTGGGGCGTGCTCTGAGGCTGCCGAGGGGACACGCGCGAGCCTGGCGTGTGGGGAGCCCCGTGTGGGACCCCGCTCCACCCCCGAGTGCACCTGCACACAAGGCCGACGCCGCTGAGTCCTCCGTGGGGCCTTCTGTCCCGGCTCGGGAGGCGTCTCACTGCGGCGGGTGACGCGGACGGGAGGGACGGTGACCTTAACACTAACTCAGGACGGGAGACCCGGAGGCCATACGTGGTTCACATCTTAGCGTGAAGAGGCGGTTTGGACAGGGCGCAGGAGGCGTGCGTCTCTTCCGTCCTGGGAGAGCAGCCGCGAGCCCCTCGGGTGGGCTGGCTACGTGCGCTCTGTGCTCCGTACCTTCCGTGTCCACCGCCTCTCTGGGGGCCGCGTCCCCGTCCGCTGTCACCCTCCGGGGACGTCTCCAGCCGTGCTCACTGGTGTGGGCCAGTCCTCCCCTGCAAAGCCCCCCAGGGTGCCAGCAGCCCCCCCAGTGCCGTCCCTCCAGTCCCCTCACCTCCGCGGCCCGCCCTCCATGTGTTTGCCGCCCTCCCACCGCGGCTGCCCGAGCCTCCGCGTTTGTAAACCGTCAGGGGAGTGGGTGCCCAGGAGACGAGCGGGAACTCACACGCACACACCGCTGTCTGTGCAGGAACCGACCACAGACTCGGGCGGGCGTGACTCGGTCGCTTGTGGACCGTGGTGCCCCGTTGTTCCCACGGCGAGTCGTGGCTGCAGCAGGGTTGAGCCTGGGCGAGGCGCGAATGTTCAGTGGTAAACCCCGGAAACGGGGCCAGAGCTGTGCTGGAGGATGGGGTCATTTAAACCATAGTGACGTTAGGAGCCGCGGGTTGGAGGTGCGCAGGGGGAGGACGGCCTGTTTTAGCTGCCATGTCTGTGGGTGTGGGGGGGTCCACCTGGCCTCACCTGGACGCGTGGATACTGCAGGGCAGGTGACTGTGAACCATGGGTCATTGGAGGGGCTGGGGGTGCGGGCTCTCACCCGTGTCCTGAGCACGTGCGCACCGGCAGGGGTCAGGCCGCGTGCAGGGGCACCCCCGCGTCACAGGTGCTCCTCCCGTCTCCCTTTCCCGAGGACGAGGGGGAGGCGCTGATGAGCTCCCCTGATTCCGGTGGTCCGGGCGTTTGGAAGTCGCAGCCACGCAAATGGGCGTGTGTTCTGCATTGTCACTCCAACTCCGCGTTAGGCCAGAAGGAGGGAGGAATTGCTTCGTGATCCCCAGGTGGGGCATGTTCATGGCTCAGATCTGATGGGCACCTCGTGGGTTTAGGGCACGTCTCTCCCATTTGAAGGGAAACATCTGAAGCAGAGAGGTTTTGGGGTACTGTTGTAGGGCCGTCCCTGGCTGATCGGGGCCCTGGCTCTGGGGATACAGGCGGGTTCTTGGATGTCCTTGTGCCCGGACGAGACAAGCCAGTGGGGCGAGCGGGGGAGGGGAAAGCCCGGGACTGGCTGGCACCCAGCAGACAAGCAGCCAGCCTGGCTCCGAGTCCAGCCGTGTGACGGTGGCGGTCGGTGGGCAGTGAGTGGTGGCTGCAGGTCTCAGAGGCCTCCTGGGGTGGCAATTGGACCTCAGTGTGGCCCCTGAGTTGGACCCGCTCAACCCCATGCACCAGGTGGGACTTGTATGACCCCAGGAGCCTCGAGTTCCTCTGGAGACCCTGGGTGCGGGGGAGACCCCTCCCGGGCCGGGTGCAGGGGTTTGCACGTTTCCTTCGTGGGTCAGCAGCCCTGTCGGCGTGTTTGCGGTCAGCGGTCACGTCCACGGAGGGCGACCTGCCTGCCCTCCGTCTGTGTCTGGTGGAGGGGTCAGAGCCCAAGCAAGGGGTAAGTTCAGATGGGGAAGGCCATGACTTGCCCTCAGGGGTCAGTGACACTGTACGTGTGGGGTTGGGGGCTGGAGCAGAGTCTGGGGACTGAGTCGGGGTGAGACCCCCTCCACCACCAGCAGAGCTGAGTGCGGAGCCCTGGTCTCCGTCAGACCTTCTTCTGGAGGGGTGCTGAGATGCTGGGAGATGCCCATGAGCTCCAGGACATTGGCAGGCCACGGGGTGGGGGTGGAGGACAGCCCCCCCGTGGCCGGGGGCTGCCTGGGTGTCCTTCTGCAGGTAGGTTCCGGGGGCACAGCTGGGGGAGGGGCACAGCTGGGGGAGGGGCTCCGCAGTGATGACGGGGGGGGGCACTCTGCACCGGGATCCCTGAGCTGAGTGTTGCCCCTCCAGTCACTGGGGTGCCCGGACGCCGTGCCACAGCTGAGGGAACTGGTGGGGGTGTCGGGCCACGGGCCCAAGGTCACTCAAGGTCAAGTGGGTGTAGACCCTTTGGGGAGGTGCCGAGCCTGAATCCCAGCATCTGTCCCCATGTCCCTTCTGCGGGTTGGGAAGGGTGGGGCCTGCAGCCACGGACTGGTTCTGGTTCCGGTTCCAGTTCCGATTCTGATGCTGGAGCCCTCGCTCAGGCTCCTGGCGCTCGAGCTGGGACCCTGACACCACGGAGAGGGACAGACATTTTCCTAGTTGTTTGCCTTTTAATTTATGGAGTGTTTTTGTTTTAAATGTTTGGAGGCCACAAAAGCTTTCCCTTGTGGGTAGGATCTGTTTTCTGGCAGGACCGTGTCAGCCCTCCAGGGGCTTCTCAGAGCCATTAAATCAGAAATGTGCGTCCCACTCACCGGGAAAACTGCCCGTGTTTCGAACCCAAGTTTTCAGGGGCGGAGGCCTCGTGGGGCCTGCGGGGCCCGGCCCGGTGGTGCAGGCTCTGCTGCAGCTCCTGGCCCGCTCCCGCTTCGGGGGTCTGCGCGTGCCCTGGGGGACGACGTGGCCTGTCCCTGTGCTTCACGGGATCCCTGGGGGTGGCTGCGCCCAGGTGGCTCCTGGGGACTCCTGCTCCAGGGCCCACTTGGAGGGGGGCTGAGTCCCCATCCACCCGCTGGAGGGACTCAGGGACCCTGCTTGGTTCAGGCTCATTACATTCCTGCCGATAGGCAGCTGGTTTGCTCCAATGAAGGATCTGTGTCCTGAAGGAAAACGGTGTCAGCGCGTCCCCAGTGAGGCGCGTTGTTTCGTGGCTGCAGGACGCGGCCGAACGCAGCAGGACGCGGCCGGCCAGGGACCCACCTTGCCCTTGGGCAGGAGCCTGGGCACACACTGACCTGCTCCCTGTTTCTCCCAGGCGCCTTGACCAGGACCCCTGTCCCTGGACGTCCCCTCCCCGACCCTTCCCCCTGGCCTGCCCGCGGCTGCAGAAACCCCGTGGCGTGCGGGGCCTCCCTGCACAGCCCAGCGCCCATCTAATTTCCCGGAGGACGCGGCTCCATCTGAGCGAAGCCATCGACAAGGGGTTCATACTTTCCCCATCAACCGCGGGCTGGCAGACGTCGATGCGGCCGGGAATGAGGTGTCATTCAGGCCTCACGTCTTTTTAGATGAAAATGTCTAATCAGAAAAACATGGGGGGCTTAGACGAGGTGGACCAGACAATTTCAAAACAATTTATCTTAGAAATTAATTCTGAGGAATAGTGTCCCCGGAGGGGCAGGAGCTTACAGTTTTGTTTTCAGTTTGTTAAAGCCCCGAAGCCTTGTTTGCGGGCTGGGCTGGGGCTGTCCTTCGGCCGCTCCGAGTCCACTCCGCTGCCCCGGGCTCAGGTGTCCCCCAGGTCCCCTTCTTTCCGAAGCCCCGTCCACTGCTCCCGAGGCCACCGGCACTCCTTCCAGGGCCTCAACCCGAACCCAGGTCCTCCCGTCTCTCCCCTGCTTCGAGCCCCTGCGTTGCTCCCCAGCTCCTGCCCACGTGCCTGTGGTGAACTTCAACAGCATTCGGGGTCCCGGCACCCCTCAGTGCACCCCTTTCCTGGGGCCGGGTCCTCGTGTGACCCTCGGCGTGCTCTGTGAGAGCAGCAGTAACGGGTTTGGACGGGCTTCAGTCCGCCTTCTTTAGGTAACTGGAAAATCCCGAAGAGGCGAGATTTGTTTTTTTAAACTCACGACTTTTGTTCTCACAGTAATTCGGTATTTATCTTGAAAGGCTACTGGTGATACCGAGAGTCTTTTCATGCGCTTTCGGCATTCGTTGTCTTCTCGGAGAGGCATGTGTTCGGGTTGGCCTCCCACACACGGGGCCTCAAGGGTAGCTGTTGTCCCAAGTCCTGGAAGCTGGGGGCCTAAGACCAGGGTGCCGGCATGCTGGGCTCTGCCGGAGCGCTCCTCCCGGCTGGCAGAGACCGTGTGCGGCCCTGTGCCCCCCTACCCCTATGAGGTCATGACCCCTCGTGATCTCGCCTAGCTCCAGTCACCCTCCCAAGCCCCCAACAGATACTCTCACACTGGGGTGAGAGCCCCGACCTGTGCATTTGGGGGGAACACAGACGTGCAGCTCATAACGGAGTCCTTTGCCCATTTTGAATTTTGTTGTTGTTCAGTTGTGGGAGCTCTTTGCATATTGAGGCTATCGTTCCTTCATAAGGTGGAAGACACAATATTTTCTCCGGTCCTGTGCGCTGTCTTTTCATTTTAGATACTTTCCTTTAAAGCAGAAAAGTTCTTAATTTTGAGGAAGCCCAGCTTACCTATTTTTTCTTATGTTGTCTGTGTTTTTGGTGTCATATCCAAGAAATCAGCACAAATCCAACCTTGAGGGGCTTTTTTCCCTTCTGTGTATTCTTCTAAGACTTTTACAGTTTATATTTAGGCCTTTGGTTCATTTGAATTAATTTTTAATAAGGTGTCAGGTAAGGGAGATCATGAGGACAACGATCACAAAGGGAAAAACATCAGTCTTAGACAGCGGCAGGAACCTCAGAGTCTGGTGGGGACGGAGGTACGAACAGCATTTGTCTGAGGTCTTGGGGTCTGTCAGGCGGGGCCCAGGGCTGCTCAAAGTCTAGGGTGTCCTCATGGCACCGAGAGCTGCCTGGGGGGCTCAGGAGACTGTCAGGGGGACCAGGCTGCTCTCAGGGCTCCTGGGGCCCCATGTCATCTCCACGTGGGACCTGGGCCTAGACCACACCCCCCAAAGCCTCTAATGCAGAGAAACACAGATGACTCAGGGAGACGCAAACATCAGGACCCGCCCGAGATGTGGCCTTTTCCTCGTGGGCTCTGCTTCCGGCAGCTGTCGGTCAAGGGCTTGGGGAGGCCTGGGTCATTCCAGCAGGCTTGGGTCCTCCTGGGGCATGAAGCCCCTTGGAGACCAGGCCTTGTGCCCAGTGCCTGGGGCCAGCGGGTGGCTCTCTCTCCCTCCTGCTCACCTTCTCTCCGTCTCTCTCTCTTTCGGAAAGCCGGCAAGCGGACTCCAGATCCCAGTTGGGGCCCGGGAATGCCCCCTCCTCACCCCCAGGACAGCGGATAGAGAAAGTGCTCACCAGAGCAGATCTGTAAACCGTGCTTCCCGGAGACTGAGTCCTCCCCGAATGAGGGAGCTAACAGACCTGCCCCAGGCTCAGGACCCGGGCAAGCCCCGGGCCAAGGTGAGGTCGTCAGTGCCGCACACCTCTGGAGCAGGCTGGCTTCTGGATGGGCAGGATAAGGTCCGAGCTGGCCCCGAAGGAGGAGACCAGCTGTGCGGGCAGGAGGGCTGGGAGCTGATGGCGGGACTCCCAGGGGTGCCCAGCTGAGCCATTTCACGACCTGGGTCAGATTCCTGTTCCCCTGCTTACAGACCAGGAGGGGCTGGGACCCTGGTGTGACCCCCACGCTCATGGGTCTGAAGCTGCGGCGGGGAGGCCACGAGGATGGAGGGCATGCAGCAGCCGCCCGCCACAGGCCTGGTAGGCAGCGGTCATGGTGCTCTGTGCCTGGGGAAGCCATCGGCAAGCCTTCCCAAGGAGGCTTTCCGCTGCTTGCTAACGAGAAGTGAAGGACAGACAGATGGGCTTTGCTGATACCAGCAGGGCAGGGCTGCCGCGGGCATGGACCCCCTCACCCCGTGGCCTTGTGTCCTGGCCCCCACCCAAGGCCAGACCATTCACGTGGTCAGGAATCTCCCCGTGTGCTCAGTGCTGGGTCTGTTTTAGGGTGGTGCAGGATTTGGGGTCCCTTCTCCATCCCCCAGCCCCCTCTTTGTGTCCCTTACGCACCCTGTTCATGGGCCTCATGCCAGCCCTGCCTCTGGCCGTGTCTGAGGAGTCAGGAGGAGGGGTCTGTGCACTGAGTTCAGTGCCCACAGCCCCATACTTGTCACCTCCTTGCTCCTGTCCCCCTCATTCTTTCTTTGTTCTCCCCCTTATCAGGGGAACTCAGAGAGGCTGCAAGGGTGGGTGTGCAGGGAAGACATCTTCCTGCGGGTCCTATTCAAGCTGAGGGTCCCTTGGGTCCCCTCCTTGCTCAGCTATACTACTTTGCTGGCCATAGAAGTGGGTCCAGGACAGGCCCTGGTGGGGGTGGCAGTGGGGGCAGAGAGGGAGTCAGTAGAGGACATGTCCGAGTGTGGCTTCGTGCAGTCCATCTGGGGGTCCTCTACCCGCCACGCTGAGCCTGGCTCTGTCTCCTGAAATCCTTTCAGTGATGCTCAGAACTGGGTTTTATTGTTCCCATTTAGAGGTGTGGTCTCGGGGCTCAGAGCAGTTGGGTCATCTGCCTAGGCCAGCCTTCTAGTAGCTGGATGGGAATAAGGATCTGTTGACTCTGGGCCCTGAAACATGGGGTATCCCTGAGTCACTTTTGTCGTTCCAGACTCACACTCTGCAGAGGACACATCCCATGGTGAGTGCTCAATTTATGGTGGCTTTGGAATATATGCATGGACAGATGCACAGATGGACGTGTGACTAGATGGATGGATGGGCAGAGGGAGGGAGGGGTAAATGGTGGATGAGTGGGTGGAAGGTAGATAGACGGGTGGCTGGTGGTTGGATGGTGGATGGATGGTGGATGGTGAATGGATGGTTGGTTGGATGGATGGATGGATGGATGGATGGGTAGAGGGAGGGAGGGGTAAATGGTGGATGAGTGGATGGATGGATGGATGGATGGTGGATAGATGGGAGGATTGATGATGGATGGCTGGCTGGCTGGATGGATGGATGAATAGAGGGAGGGAAGGGTAAATAGTCGATGAGTGGATAGATGGATGGATGGATGGATGGTGGATAGATGGGAGGATTGATGATGGATGGGTGGGTGGGTGGTGGATGGATGGATATTTGGATGCATGGGTAGATGGGGAAATGCTTGAATATTTTCCATCATCTCCAGGACTAACATCTGACTCATCTTCAAGACCCCACAGAGCACTGCTTTTGAGAAGCTCAGTTACGTCTGTCCCTGATGCGATTTCCTGAAAGGAAGCAGAGAACCATTTACTGAAACAAGGGTTGCCACTGAATTTTGAGAACTGACAGGAGGAAGGTCGTGCCCTTCCTTTTCTCAAATCTCTGGAAGTCCTTAGTGCATCCTGCAGGCCCCGAAGCTGGGCCACATTGGGTTCTGAGGAGAAAAGCCCCATCTCCATGAACCACTCCTCTTAGGCCCCCAGAGCCCCCCTGCTGAGTGCCCTGCTCACATTAGGGGATCAGAGGAGGAGGGCAGGGGAAGGGGGAAGACAAGGAAGCAGAGGGAGTGCAGGTTGGCCACCTCCCCATTGCCATCTCTCCTGTCCCCTCCTTCCCTCCCTGGGTGACAGTCTCCCCTCACCCACGGGTCTGGGCTTCCTCAGGCCAAGGTCAGCCATTTGCATGTCTGGGTCTTCAGGGAGCAGCTTAGCAGGGCGGGGGGCTCACGGAGAGCAGACGTGGGCAGGGTTTCTCCCTGGTGCGTGGAAGAGGCGGCCCCCCAGGGCTCCAGCGGCCTTGGAGAGCTCCTGTCCTGCACTGGGAGCCTGCGAGGCTGCCCCAGGTCTCGAGTTCATGTCTGAGTCCGACAACAGCCTCGGAGGAGCTGCGGATCCTCTCGCATGAGCTCTTCAATGGCCGTTGGAACCGAAGTCTGCTGAACACAGAAGTGCCTCTTCAGATACTATCTTCTCCTTAAAAATAATTCCAATTAATTTCAGACATTTCAGGTAAGAGTTATTTGAATTACGGCGGCCCCGGGTTGCCCTTCTGTTCTGCAAGCAGCTCTCCGCTCCCTTTGCGGACCCGCTGGAGAGAGGCGGAGAGCGCGCTGCGGCCCGTCTCCCCGCAGGTGGCGCTGTGCCCCCGCCGTTCCCAGGACGTGGTTTTCATCTTATGCAACAATTTACAGAATCCGCTGTTGATTCAGGGATTTGGGGAGCCTTACTTAAAATCAAGTAAATACGTGAACAGAGGAGTCACTGTGTCCCAAACAGGACTGTCGTCTGCGACCGGTTCACTGGCTAATGCCTGGGGCTCTGCTTTCCTCCCACAGTCCTTCCCACACTGCCCCCCCGCCCCGCCCCTCGCAGACGGCCTCCCTGCAGCTTCTGCTCTGGCCGAGGCTCCCTCCTAGGCTGGTCCCGAGGAGCCGCCTGCCCCGGGGTGCCTGCAGGTGCACGAGCGATGACGGGCGAGACCCCTCCACCTGTCCTGCGTACTTTGCCCTTTGCACGTGCCAACAGGGGCATGGGGGATAGAATGTTCTGGAAGCCCTGAGGCTGGGCGTTTGGTGAAGGTGATGCGCTGGTGGGGTCCACGAGGATGCTCGCTCTGACCTCGCTCTGACCTCGGACCCTCCCACCCCCTGGCCCAGGCCTGCCTCCAGCCAGTGTTGGGAGGAGCTGGGCCATCCTAACCCCGCTCCCCTCCTGGCCTGAGTGCAGGGGCACAGGTCTCGTCATTGGGGTGGGAAAGCTGCCCTTGGCACGGCTCTGAAGTGTGCACACATGTTTGTTGTCAGGACAGGAAAGCATGCTTGGACTCTGACAAATTACACAGTTCAATTTATTTATGTTCTAGAACTGCTAATTACAAGGACATTTGGGCACAAGGAGTGGAATGATTATTTATGCGTCTTCCGTAGCCCTGCTCCCCGAGCCGCAGTGTCCGTCGGAAGGGAGGGTCCCAGGGGGCACAGGGGTCCCCAGGGCCTTTGTCTCAGGGCCCTGGGCTGCTTCCAAGCGCTCAGACAGAGGCTGAGTGGCCCCTCATTTCAGATCTTTGGGGAAAGATGCACTTTCTCCCCAGTGGGATGAGCCCCAAGAGAGAATCATCCCCAAACTGTTCCCTCGTTGTGGAGGCGGACGGACTCCTTCGCACACCAGCCTGGCTCCGGCCAGCCCCGGGGGGGTCACGGAGCGGCCCAGACCTCACCCTTTCCAGGACTGTGGGCCCCCCACGCAGGGGGTCGCGTTTGGGGGGTTTGCCCTCACTGGCCCCTTCCCCAGGTGCTTTGGGGGGCGCGGGGGTAGGACTAGCATATTCAGCCCCCGGTCTCTGCCGGGAAGGGGTTTGCAGCTGCAATGCTCGTGGGAACCCGGGGCATAGCCTCCTAGAACGACCCAGCGCGTGAGCTCCCACCTTTTCACTTACCCTCGGAGACCTGTGCGAGGCCTGGCACCCCATTGAGGAAATAGCAGTGTTCCAGGACCTCCCCATTGTGACTTCCTTCCTGGGATGTCCCCACACACAGCCCTTTCCGCAGCTTTCTGCAGGGGCTGCCACTGTGGGCGTGCTTCCTCCCTCCCCTGAGGCCCACGGTGGGCGCCCCCACCACAAGGTCTTCCCCACCTGGATGCTCCTTCCCGTTGCTCCAGGTCAGACAGCAGGTGGATGTCCCTCAGGCAGGACCTGGCCTACGGTGCAGGTTCCCTGGTTCCCACGCAGCTCACACCTATCCCGGGGTGGGGGGGTATCCTGTGGGAGGAGCATGGCCCCAACCCCCAGCCCCCAGCTCCAGAGGGCTCAGTGGTCCCGGAGCCACACACCATGGCCGCAGTCCAGCCTGGCCCCTGCTGCCCCAGCGGTGGCCCCTGCTCTGGGCTGGGTTTCCTTGAGGAGCCCCCCTTGGGTCAAGACTGTCTTTAAGTCTCAAGATGGAATATGGCGTCAGTTAGAGACTGACACTTGCTAATGCTCACCTCAATGCTGGTGGGGGTGCTGAGCAGACCCACCTCCATCACCGGGGAGCCCGGCTCTGGGGGCGGCCCCTCCTAGCAAGGTTGTGCTCGGGACCCGTCTCTGGGGCCTGGGGTGGGGCTAAGGGGCCAGGAGGGGGACAGTGGCCTTTGAGTGGACCTGGGATGAGAGGCTGCAGCCCCAGGAGTGTTGTATAGGACACCAGCCCGGGACCCTTGGGGCAGGGCTGCACGCCAGGGTGTCCGGTTGTGGAGACGGGGGGGCTGGGGTTACCCTGTTGTCCACCTGGAAGGGGACCACCCCGGCCTCAGCTGGAGGCCCACCAGCCCCTTGCTTTCTTCTTCCTGAGCAAAGAGGTGCCCCTGGGCTCCCATGTACCATGTGCCCAGTTAGTGCTGGTTTGGGGAGGTGTGCGGGGCCCTCCCTTCCTGACTCCCACACCTGTGTGCAGGCTTCCGTCTGCTCTGGAGAAATGGGCACCCGGACTGGGGTTCACAGGTAGTTTCTCCCAAAGTTCAACAGGCCTGGGGCGTTACAGAGCGATCCTGCATGACTTCCCTCCTCTCCTTCCCCCTCCCATCTTCCCCTGCATCCTCTCCCTTCCCCCTCCCTCCCCAAGTCCCTTCCCCCTCCCCTCCCCTCTCAGCCCCTTCCTCCAGCCTCAGGTCTGGCCGGTCAGTTCTCACGGGGCTGGGGGTGGTGATGCTGAGTGAGGGCTACTGGACGTTTACCTCTGCTTCCACAACACACGTCTGACCAGGAGTCCTTGTCGAAGCTCAGGCATCAAATTGAAATTCACCTTCCCGCTCTCTGTGCAAACAGCTGGCCCGACTCTCCACGGTGGCACGTCCCTGCTCTGTGTCTCTGCTTTGCAAAGCCCTCCCCGTGTGCACGCCCCGTTCCAGCTTACTCCCTGGTGACCGTGACTGGAAAGCCACGTACACTCGGCGTATGAGGTTTGACCGCGTTAGTTCAGGGTTTCTCCAGAGACATCCGTCAGCAAGTGCGCTCCTTCGGAGTCTCTGGGAAGGGAACGCGAGTGGTCCCGTGACGCAGGGCACTAATCCCTGGACCCCACTTGGCTCAGAGGAGCCTCCCTCTGCCTCCGCACCGTGGCTGCTCCTTGCCCACCCCACACGGAGGGACAGGGCCAGCCTGGCATGAGGTCGGGCTGACCTGTAGGTCAGCCCTGGGACGCAGGAGTGGCCTCCATCCAGGCCAAGGGGTAGAGAGCAGCATATGGTGTGGCAGGTGGGGGCAACCAGAGGTGGGGGGTTGGTGTCCGGGACAGGTCTCCATACACTGTGAACACACCTGGGTCTCCTGCGGGGCTCTGTCTCATGGTGACTCTTGTACACACCTTCAAGGAGCTGGGGCCCCGGGTCCTGATGCTGATCCCCCACACCCACCTCCTGCCTGGAGCCTCAGGGGAGGGTTCTGGGCTCCTGAGCTCAGGAGGATGGGGTCATCGGAGCCTCCTTCTGGGATGAGTCTTCGCACCAGCCCCTGCTCCCATCCCAGGGTTGGGGGTCCCCACAGCAGCAGCCCTAGTCAACCTCTCTCACGACATGCTTTCTGGGTAGGGGGCTGGCAATAAATCCCCGGCCACCCCTCTCTCAAGAGCCCAGGCCAAGGACAACTCTTGCTGGCTTCTGTTACCTGGACTACTAGAGGTCTTTGCCTGTGACCCACTGCCGGCTGGTCGGGACTCTGGAAAGCTGGAGCGGGCTGAGGGCCTGCGGGTGGGAGCAGGTGCAGTGGGAAGGGGGAGGTCAGGGAAGCCAGCTGGGAAGTGAAGGGAGCAAAGCTGGGCCGGGGGCGGGGAGCTTCATCTCAGGACCGTGGGGATGAGTGCCAGGCCTGTAGTGTGCCTGCATGTAGACCCCAGGGCTGAGGGAGGGGGAGGACACAATCGGGGGCGGGGATCGTGGGGCTCTGATGCCAGCCTGTGCACATACATGGCTGTTCTGTCTTCTTGGCGTTGAGCTGTTATCACTTCGTAATGCCCTTCTTTATCTGGAGGAACTTCCTCGCTCCGAAACCCGCTCTGTTCTGACCTGAGTGGAACGACTCCGGCTGTTTCAGATTCCTGTCAGCAGGACACAGCTTTCCGCATCCCTTTCCCTTTATCCATCGGTGCCTTTATGAATAAAGCGAGTTGCTTTCCACAACATGTACTTGGGTCTGGCTTTTTTCTCCACCCTGACAGTCTCTGTCTTTTAGTTGCCGTCTCTAAACCACTCACATTTAAAGTGATGTTGATACAGTTGGAAAGAGCTGGCACATTTGTTACTGTTTCCCATTCATCGTTCTCAGCCCTTTGTTTCTTCTTCGACCATCTGCTCTTTTTCTTTACTTTTAACCGACCATTGGCATGATTCCATTTCTCTCCTCTCAGCACCTCTGTTACCCTTCTTTTTTTTCTCTTTAACTTTTTCAGTGGTCGCCCCAGGGGTTGCAATACCCATTTACAGTGAACGCCGGGTCACTTTCAATAGCGCCGTGCCGTGCCGTGAGCATCGCCCGCTCCTCATGGGGACGTTCCCAGCTCCTCCCTCCGCGCTCGCAGCTTTGCTGCCTCGTTTCGCTCATCCAGAAGCCATAATTGCAAACACATTGTTGCCACTTTTTGTTGTTGTTGAGATGTAATTGACATATAACATATTAGTGTCTTGTCTTTTTGACACCAGCCGTTCTGACAGGTGTGAGGTGAGTTGTGTTTCGGGTTTGCATTTCTCTGATGCTGACAGATGCCGAGTGTCTCTTCATGTGTCTGTCTGCCATCTGTACATCTTCTCTGGGAAAATGTCTGTTCAGGTCCTCTGCCTACTTTTAAATCAGATTGTTTGGTTTTTGGCTTTTGGGTGAGATCTTTATGTATTTTAGGTAACAGTTCCTTATCAGGTCTATTAAATATTTTCTCCCATTCCATAGGCTGCCTTTTCATTTTGTTGATGGTTTCTTTTGTTGTGCAGAAGCTTTTTAGTTTGAAGTGGTCCCACTCACTCTTTTTTACCCTGTTGTCTTTGTTTTTGAAGTTAGATGCAAAAAAACATCGCCAAGACTGATGTCAAAGAGCTTGTTGTCTGTGCTTTTTAGTAGGAGTTTCATGGTTTCAGGTCTTAAGTTCAAGTCTTGACTCCATTTTGAGTTTACTTTTGTGTGTGGTGTGAGATAGTCAACCAGTTTCATTCTTTCGCATTTGGCGTCCAGTTTTCCCAACGCCGTTTGTTGGAGAGACTGTCCTTTCCCGGCTGTGTATTCTTGCCCCCTTCATTATGAATTAATCGACATATGTGCACAGGTTTGTTGCTGGGTTCTCTGTTCTGTCCCATCGATCCATGTCTTTGCTTTATGTTAATACCGTATGTTTTAATGACTGTAATTTATAATATAGTTTGAGACCAGGGAGCATGGCACCTCCAACTCTGTTCTTCTTTCTCAAGATTGCTTTGGCTATGTGGGGTCTTTAATGGTTCCACAACAATTTTAGAATTATTTCTTCTATTTCTATGAAAAATGCCATGGACTTTGTTTCACTCAATCTACCCATGGCTTTAGGTAGTATGGACATTTTAACACTGTGGATTCTTCCAATCCATGAGTGTGGAGTGTCTTTCTATTTATTTGTATCTTTTAAAATTTCTTTCATCATTATCTCATGGTTTTCAGTGCAGTTCACCTCCTCGGTTAAATTTATTCCTAGGTGTTTAGTTCTTTCTGTTGTAATTAGAAATGAAATTGTTTTCTTAATCTCTCATTCTTATAGTTCATTGTTAGTGTATAAAAATGCAATAGGTTTCTTTCCTTCTTTTTCTTTTTAAAAAATTTTTTATTACATAGGCTCCATGCCCAGCATGGAACCCAGCACAGGGCTTGAACTCACAGCCCTGAGATTGAGACCTCAACCAAGATCAAGCCATGTAGGTTCCCCCGTGGGCTTCTGTATGGCGATGTGCCCTCTTCTCACGGGCACACATAGTCACAGTGGGAGATCCTAGGTCTTACCATCTGTTTCCCCAGCGGCTGCCGCCACGTGCAGCTAATGACAGACACACCCAGCCATGTGGAAGGAAAGAGTCAGTGCAGGTGGCGTTTCCTCTGCAAGGGGCAGGGGTGGGCCTCAGGGTAGGGAGGAGGTGGGGGCCAGGAAGCAGAGCCCCCAGGCAGGGAGGATCCCGGCCCTGACCCTGGGGCTCGGGACCCGGCTGCTGGCTGCCACTCGGAGTCCCTGCACGCCAGCAGCAGAGACAGCTGCCGCGCCGACACTGCAGCAGGTGTGGGCCGAGCAGAGCCGTGTGCGCCTGCCCCACAAGCAGGCCGAGGGTGGCCCGGGGCAGCTGTGGGGAGCGGAGGGGCACGTGGGCCTGCACCTGCGAGGCTTCAGAGGCAGCGAGCTTTGTGCCCACCTGATTGGGGTGGATCCCCCCTCCCAGCAGCCTCCTCGGTGACTCGGCTCCAGCGGCGCCAGCTCGTTTCCCGGCCCCAAGGGCGGCCAGGAGCGTCTGAGGCTACACCCATGGGCGGAGCTGCTGACCCAGGCTGAGCGCCTCCCACACAGGTGACTCCGAGGCTTTGAGGGGGACAGAGGGGCCTGGTGCTTGTTGACGCGTCTGCTTTCAGTGCATAAATGCATGCTGAGCCTGTCCTCTGTGTTTGGGGACATGGGCACAGCATGGGGTCCTCTGTCTCCCAGAGTCTAGTGATCAGAGTAGAGTCCGGGGGAGAGACCAGGCAGAGGGCCAGGTGAGCAGAGGAATGGAAGAGAATGGAAAGCTGGAGGAGGTGAGCGACTTGGACATCTGGGGGCGCCTGGCTCCCCTCTGAGAGAACGGGGCTTCTGGCAGCGGACGAGTGAGCGCTCTGGACGCGTGGATGCCAGGTGGCAGGAAGGTGTCCTCAGCCTAGGACCTGCCACGGGGAGCTTGGACTCGCAGGTCCTCTGGAAGGCACCCCAGGTGCAGGTACCAGCAGGTGTGGGGGCCCAAGGGAGAGGGCCCAGTGCCGGGCAGAGAGGGCACCAGAGGGCCCCGGTCTCGTGTCCCGGGTGCCATGTTGACCGTGTTATCCTGGGCGGGGATGGCAGGTGTGTGGGGGTGCTGCTGTCTGGGCCCCGGGAGGCCGAGCTGGGAGGTCCACCTTGGGGGCCCTGGTGACCAGGCAGGTTTTATGGGGTGGGGAGGCAGCTTGTCTGTGGCCACCTGGTGAGATGCCTGACGAGGTTCCTGAAGATTGTCCCGGGGCTCTGTGAGGCATAGGTCGGGTTTGGAGGTGCCGGAAGTGGGGTTCCAGGGATCCCTCGGAAGGACGCAGGATCCGCACTGGGCAGAGGACGTGTCTGAGCTTGGGTAGCCCTTGGAGATGGCTCAGAGTCAGGTCGTTGTGCCCTGTGCTGACAGTCCCTGCATGCAGGGCCACTGGGCTAACGGGACGTGTCTCCACAAGAAGCCTCAGGCCTGGGTTTCTCCGGTCCAAGCAGGTGGGAGGCGAGATTGCTGTCCCCCTGGGACAGTGCGTTGCTTTCAGTTCTGTGTCTGTGTCTGTGTCTGTGTGTCCTTCTCTTTCTCTGTCTCTCACCTGGGTGAGGAAGAGGAGTTCTGGAACGTCCCACCTGGTCTTCTGCACAGGTCAGGAACCAGTGTGCAGCTCTGTCAGTGAACGGTGGGCCCGTGGGCATCTGCCAAGTGGGGTGGACCCGCCCTCGTGTCAAGTCCTCAGGGCCGGCAGGCGTGGGAGCTGTCCACATGGCCACCACGGGCCACCCCCAAGGGCCCCATTTGGGCAGAACACAGGCACCGTGAGCCCTGGCTCCCACGGGGAATGCGCAGCCTTCCAGGAAGCTGTTTGCTCTAAGGGGGCGCAGGGCGCCCTTCCACAGGCCAATGTCCGGAGGTCATCTCAGGGAGGAGGAGGTCGCTGTCCCGATGGAGCTGGTGGCATCCGGGCGCCTCCCTCCCTCCCTCTGTCCGTGGACCCAGCTGCAGACACTGAGTGTGGCCGGTCACTTTTGGGCAGTGTCCTTGGCCTCCCAGCCTCACCCTTGACCCCCTTTTTCGGGAGGAGTGAGCGACACCCCTGTCGGCCATCCACCCCTCCTGCCTGGGGCCACAGGATCAAGGCCTCTCAGTGGTGTCTGTAGGTCTGGAGTGGGCTCACCTCCCGCTGCTCTGCCTGCGATGGTCGCTGTTCTACCACTGTCGGTCGCCCGGGACCCCACTGGCTGTTGGGAGCCTGACTCTGGACAGCAGCAGCCACGAGCTCTGGCCACGAAGTGGCCACCCTCATATCACAGAGGTCACTGCTGTGTCCCCAGGGCCTCCCCGGGAACATGGTCAGCTGGTGGTGAGCCCCCTGGCAGGCCACGTCTCTGAGCCTGTCTGTGTTGCAGGCACAGAGCTGGGGGGGTTGGGCAGCCACCTTCATGGGGGCCACCGGCCCAGAGGGTCCTGAGGAGCTGCATGTGTGCCTGCCCCATCCTCGCACCATGGCCCGGCGTTGGCCTGCAAGGTCTGAGGGCTGCCTCAGTTCCGGCGCTATTCTGGGCTCTGCCCCACAACAGTCCTGGGCTCTGCAGCCCACCCCTGCCACCCACTCCTGCCACCCGTCCCCGCCGCCCATTCCCGCTGGCCACCACTCAGCCAAGTGCTTCTTGAGGCTTCAGAGAAGTGTCCTTCTTTCTTCCGTTGGACTCGTGTTTGTGGCCCGGGCCTTGAACTGGGTGGGTGTGTCACGGGACGGGACGGGACGGTGCCCATGTGGGAAGCTCTGGTGGGTGTACCAGCCTGGACAGGCCCCCCCAGGCCCCCCGAAGCCGTCCATGGCTCTTTCACGCCCTGGTTTTCTCCAGACGCGGAGCTTCCTGTTTCACCATCGTCCCGTCTGTCCGTGTGAGCCGAGACGTGTTTGCTTATTTATGAATGAAACGAGAGGAGGCATATTACTAACTTATGTGAGCTCATTTTTCTAAGAATCGGATGGAAGAATTAGCTGATGTTAAAAATGCTGTGATTTTTTTTATTGTGATTACTTGTTCTTTTAAAGCAGAATGCATTTTTTAAAAAGATTTTATTTATTTATTTTACAGAGAGAGAGAGATATCACAAGTCAGAGGAGAGGCAGGCAGAGAGAGAGGAGGAAGCAGGCTCCCTACCGAGCAGAGAGCCCGATGTGGGGCTCGATCCCAGGACCCCAGGATCATGACCTGGGCCAAAGGCAGAGGCTTTAACCCACTGAGCCACCCAGGTGCCCCAAGCAGATTCATTTTAAACAGCTCGACAGACTAATTAACCGCTGCGTTTACTTAAAGAACAGGCGCTGAAACGGGAGGGGCTCCCCTCCAGAGTTAACGGGAACAACAGAGAAGTTCTTGAGGAGAGTCAACCAAGGCGGCCCCTTCTGCTTGGCACCAAACCAGGCCGTGGGGCTGGATCAGGTTGGGGTGAGCGTCCACACCGGCGGCCATGACGTCAGACTCGTTTTGGTGTGAGCGTCTGTACTGGGAGGCCGCCCTGACGCTGACCTCCCGCGGACGATGTCCCTGGCATTTGGGAGAAATCCTGGCGGCCACAGCAGCCTCCCGTGGGAGCCACCGCCTGCTGGATGCTCTCTTCAGCTCTGCGCGGGGGTTTCCTGTCTGCTTCAGGGGCGCTTGGGGTCTGGGATGAGGTGAGACGCGCCTTTTGTAGATTATGCTGTCCCTTTTTGGGGGGACGCTGGGATTCAGGGCATCCTCCCGCTCTGATCTGGGGGAGCCGCTCCGCACCATCCTCCCCTGGCTGGAGCGCGTGGGCCGGGGCTGCCTCCGACCTGTCCCGCCCCTCCCCCTCGCCAGTCTCCGTGCAGAGAACGAGGTTATGGACTCCGGGCCCTGACCCCTCGCATACCCGTGTCACAGGTGTGGGGCTGGTGCCTCCAAGTCCTAAGCTGTGGTCAGTACTAGGAGGGAGGATCTGGGTTAGATCTGCCCCAAATAAAGACCCCCTACCCCGCCTTTCCTCACCTTCTTGAGCTCAGACCCCGAGCCCCCAGCCCACCTGCCACCTGCTGAACTGTGGCCCCGGGTTGGATGGTGGAGTCCCAGGGCCTCAGGGTGGGGCTGTATTTGGGGTTTTTAAAGAGCTGGTTCAGGTGAAATGAGGTCGTAGGGTGGTCTTGATCTAAGGTCACGGTGTCCCCATAAGAAGAGGGGATTGGGACACAGACACGCGTAGGGACGTCCACGTGAGGACGTGGGGAGGGATGGGGTCTATGCGGCCAACAGGGGCCTCGGGAGGAGCCAGTCCCGCCGGCACCTGCTCTCGGACTCCAGCTGTCAGGACCCCGAGACAGTGGACACCTGCTGTGGAAGGTGCTGGGCCGGGGGGGCTCTGTCACGGCCGCCCCAGGGAAGGAGCATGCGCGGGTCCTCGAAGGAGCTGCACTGCTGTCCTCCCAGCGGCACACGCCCCCCCCGCCCCATCGGGTCGGCTCCCCCCAGCTCCGGGAGGGGTCAGCCGTCTGATGGGCAGACTCGCGTGGCACAGAGAACAGGGCCTTTTTGAATGAAGGAGCTGGAACTCCCTCGGCCTTCACTCCCTGCCCTCTGCTTGGGTCCTCTTCCTCCTGTGGGCACAGCCTCTTCTGCTCAGAAAGATCCGGAATGGGAAGAGCCTTTCATGGAGGGCAGTCTGTCAGGCTGGACACGGCATCAGCTTCTCAGACCCCAATTCTCCCAGCACCGGAGACCCGGAAAGCTCTGGACGGTGGTTTGCTTGGGGCATTACGGTTTCGGGCCCTGAGGAAACACAGCAGGTCCTCCCACGGGGACAGAACCGTGGTGATCTGGAGTGACGCTGAGTGTCCGGGACCGTGGGGCTGGGAGGGGGGCCCATGGGCAGCCCCGTGTTTACCACAAGCCCATGAGGGACCAGGTGCGGGTGTCACAGCCACCGGGCCTGGCAGGAAGCCCACCACCTCCAGGTAAGACCCACCGTGGGTCCTACAGGAAGACCCCCCCTAACCCTGGGCGTCACGGACAAGAAACCAGGCAGGGACATGGGGCTTGGGTTCCAGGCTTTTCTTCTCTGCTCCTTAGGGCAGCACACGGCCCCTGGCCCCCAGCAGAACCTCCTGGGGCTTGTCTGGCAGAGCCCTTAGGCCGGGCCGGCCTGCAGGGGACTTTCTGGGGCCCAGGTGCTTCCTTCCTTCCCAGTTCTGCCAGGAATTGCCATTCTCCATGGCGGACGCTCCTACACGCCCCTGCTGGGCCGCATCTCAGCCTCCCGCTTGTCGCGACTGGACGGCCTGCAGGCCCAACCCCCCTTCCTCGGCTGCCCCAGGACAGGGGCCTGCGCTGCGGGGTGAGGCGGTCCCACTCTGTTCCCATGCGTTCTGTGAGGGGTCCCCTCCCCATCTGCATGGAGACCCCTTGGATGCACGGTGTGTGGCCGCCCCAGCCCCTGGCTGGGGCCTGGCGGCTCCTGGGGCCTAGAGGGAGGTGGTTGCCAGAGCTGCAGACCAAGACCACGCAGGTCCACGTCTGTGGGCAAAGACCACGCAGGTCCACGTCTGTGGGCAAAGACCACGCAGGTCCACGTCTGTGGGCAGGCCCCTGAATTGTCAAGAGGCATCTTCCCACTTTAGTTTTGCAAAGACATCTTGCCTGTGTCTGATGGGGGGTCAGGGATGCTGCATGAAGAGCTGGAGACTCTGACTGTGGGGGGTCTGTCCCCCATTCAGCAGGGAGCCCTGAGCCTTCTCTCCAGCCTGTGGTCAGGGCTTTAGTGACGAGGACACTGGTGGGGGTGGTGTGTGGGGGACATCGGGGACGCTCAGGTGTTGGGATTCTCATTTTGCTTCTTTCTGCACAGGGACCTCCAGTCCCGGCCAGCAGGGTCCCAGCCTCTCCAGTTGACCCTGTCTAGATCTGGGCCTGGATTGTCACATGGTGCATGTGGCCTGCATGTTCCCCACGGATGCACTGGGCAGACTTCTTGGTGGGCAGCCTGGAGTGGCCGTGTACCCATGTCGATGAGGCCAGTGTCTTCCCTGCAGAAGTCACCACAGGAGGAGGCCATGGAGCCTTGTGAGAGGGTGGCTGTGTGGCTCCGTGTGCTGGGGGAGGGGGTCCCCAGCAGCGGGGACAGGCTGCGGACAGTCGTGCACACTCCTGGAGAGGCCGGTTCAGTTTGGGACCAGAGTGTGGGCAGTGGAGGGCCCCTGGAGGGGTGGTTCTCTCCCGTCTCCGTCCATCAGGACTTCTGCAGCAGAGACGTCGTGGACGGGGCCTTCAGACAGACGCGCTCATGCTCACCCTCTGGGGGCTGGAAGTCCATGCTCACGGCGCCAAGGCCCTGTGGTCTGCTGAGGCCCCTCCCCAGCGAGCAGCTGCCCCTCGCTGTGTCCTCCCGCTACAGAAGGGGCGTGCTTGCCCCAGGGCCTCCGACACCTGTGCCGTGGGCAGGGGTGCTGCCACATACGCACCCGGGGAGGGGGCCATGGGCACTCAGACTGCAGCCCTGCCTGACACCCTTTTCCTCCCTTCACTTCCCAGCTGAGCGTCCAAGTCCTAGAGGCACCCGCGGCATTTGCCCGGAGCTGCGGGTCCTGACCTGAGTCGGGCTTGCGCCCTCCATGGAGCCAGAACAGTGGCTTCTCTGGGGTGGGGGGGAGCCCCCTCCCTGCACACACCACAGCGCAGCAGAAGCAAGCATGACCCCAAGCTGGGACCCTCATGGCCACGGGCACGCGAGGACGTTGCAGTCCCAACGAGGCACAGGGTATTTCTGATGAGTAGACCTCAACTTTGACTCGTCCCTGATTTTAAAGCTTTTATTATAAAACTCAGAAAAAATAAAAGCTCATTATAGAGGGTCTGGAAAACCCTGAAAAACACAAAGAAGAAAATTAAAAATAAATCATCCATAACCTGGCGGCCCAGACAGAATTCCTGTTAATTTTTCTGATGTATTTGCTACCAAAGTTACATCTTTTGAAGATGGTTCTGTAGAGAGCACGGGGGTCGTGTCCACGCCTACCCTGTCCTTGAAATAGCTGATTCCTAATTAAAAGCTTTTCTTCGTTATCGTGAGTAATAAATTGTCGTCAGATCTGCCTGTGCAGACCGTGTGTTCTTTCGTCTCGCATTATTGACGCCACGAATACAAATGAATCCCATTCTTCTATTGTCTTCCATTCAGAATGAAACACAGACGCACCCGGCTGCGGTGTGTCGGCAGGAGGGCATGACCGCCAGCCTCCGGGAGGCGGGGGACCCAGCGCGGGACTCGCAGAGGGGCCCTGAGGATTGGCAGCGGGGTCCGGGGGTCCAGTTGGGATCCGGGGTGCTGCATGGGGAAGTCTCTAGGAAAAGCCGCATTCATTACTGATCCGGGGGGCCAGCAAGGAGGGAGGCCCCGCCCGCCCGAGACCACTCGTGGGTCTCTCTGTGATGGGGCCGCGGAGCCCACGGCGTGGGGACTTGCCAGCTCCCAGACTTATCTGAGCTCCCAGCATTTCAGGGAGAATGCGCCCAGCCAGGGGGTGCCTTCCTGAGGCCATGGGGGGCCACCCCCAGCCAAGCAGAGAAGCACTCGCCTCCGGACAGTCTCCACCTCCACGGCCCTCGCCGGGTGCATCCCGTGGCCAGGTGGGGTGGCGGGTCGTCGGCAAATAGGGCAAACTCCAGTGTGACCTCAGTCCTTCCCGCGGGTCGCGGTGGACGCTGTGCGACGTAGATGAACGGGCCTCCCGTGCGGGTTTAGTCTCCAGCGGAGCAGCAGAGGAGAGGACGCTGTGAGGTAGGGTTCCAGGGTCAGGGAAAGCCAAGCTCACCTGCCGTTAGTCCAGGCAAGGCGAGAACCTGAGCTGTGAGCGACGTCTTCAGAGCGACCGGACATGCTCTGGTCCGCATGGGCGGAGGGAGGACGTGAGGCCTGGGGCCAGCTGGTGGTCAGGGTGGATGGAGAAGCTGAGGGTCAGCAGAGAAGGGGCTTAGCTGGCGGTGGGCAGAGCTCCGCGGAGGGGCTGGGCCATGAGAGGGCCTGGCACGGGCGTACAGAGCATGCCCAGCGCTACTCTGGCCCAGGACCTGCTTGCTGCCGCTTCCGCGGGGAGACTGTGACGGGATCCCTGGTGATGCCGTTCAGTCTTTTAGCCAGTAATGGCCACATCAGAAAAGATCACATTAACAATTTCAAAGAACAAGGAAACCACCTATAATAGCATCGGAAGCAAGAAATGCGTAGGAACAAAGTTCCTCCAATGTCCCGATGAGAGACGTTTAAAACCAAGTAGGTTGGTGGAAAGACTTGTGTGTGGGTCAGAAGATGAGTGGCCACGGCTTACCGCAGGGGCGTGTAGAGACCCTGTCATCCCCAGTCAAGTCCCAGAGACCCTTTTGGAGCTGGCAGGCTGGTCCGAAATTTATGCAGAAATGCGGAAGATGGAAGTAGCCCAACAATTTTGGAAATAAAAAACAACGTTGGAGGATTTCTGTTTCCCAGTTTCGAGATTTGCCAGAACGTGCTGTGGACAAGAGCGTCACGTGGGCAGGAGGTGAGGACGACGGAAGGCACAGAGTGGAGAGGCCAGGATCGCACGTCTTCGTGGAAACACTACGAATTTCAACCACACTGCACAGCACGTGACAGCTTTGGCGGAAAAGGGATCATAGACAAACAGGACAGAATCCGTAGGAGAGACCATGTGGACACAGTCTTTGTGACCTTGGAGTGGGCAAACACTTCTCCTAGAGACAAAAGGAAAAAAAAAAAAGCCAGGAAAGAAGGAAGAAAATCAACACATTGCAGTTTACTGGAATTACAAACGTTCCTTCTCTGGAAGTCGCTGTTAACACCACGAGGCACAGCCCGAGGTGGCAGCGAGCTTCTGTGCCGGGTTCGTGTCCGAGGAGGCTCCATCCAGAGTAGGAGGAACTGGGACAACTCAACGGGGTCCAACAAGAGATCGAAACTTTGGAACAGACGCTTCTCAAGAGAGAGTTTGCGATAACTGTCAGCGAGGGTTGTGTGTGGGGCGGCCCAGAGCCGGGCCACGAGGAGCCACGGCGGCAAGAAAAACCAAGCGTGGGGGAGAATGTCCTCCTTGTGGGCAGGAGTGCCCGGTGGCCCAGCTCTGAAAACAACTGGTGTCTCCTCACAGTTACACGTGCGCGTAGCACACGGCCCTGTGGTCCTTTCTGACGTGTTCGCTCAAGAGCACAGAGGACCCGTGTCGCACAGGACGTGGGTTCAAGCGCCTGCGAGCGCCGTGGCTCAGACCGGACCTGCAGACCCCTGAGAGGCCGATCCTGGCGGAGGGCACGGGCCTGGTGCTGTGTGTTCCTCTTCTGCATGCAACGTGGGGGCCAGACCCTGAGGGAAGCCGTGTGAGCTGCCGGGACGCCACGGTCGTGGGTCATGCTGAACACGCACCGAGCGAGCGAGGCAGACAAGAAACGTCCGTGCGAGTCTGTGTTCAGTCCGATGGACCGTGGCGGCGGCCACACACGTCTGTGCACACAGTCGCACCCGTTACAAAGGGAGTAACTAAGGGTGCGTTTATTATTACGTGGGTTTATGTGGTGAGCGGGAAAGTCGCACACGGGGATGCACCGGTGCTGGATGGCGCTGGCTAACGGTGCCGTGGGGGCGCTGGAGCCTGACCCGCAGCCAGCCTGCTCTCAGGTTTCCCACCGCTCGGGCTGGTGACCCTGCAGGGAGCCCCTGAGCAGGGAGAGCCCTGGTTTCTCGCTCCGACACAGGAGCATCTCCCCAGACCCCAGCCGGGGAAGGTGCTTCCACTCCCTTTCTTGGCCTCAGAACGTCCCGCAGGTCTTCGTCCTGCCGCTGCGAGGCTGTGTAGACGAGGATGTGGGTCCTTGCTTTGTGTCTACACCCAGGAAGAAACCGCCGCCCCCATGGGGGGTTTTGTTTGGTGGCTCCTGATCCCCTCTTTCCCGCTCGCCTTGTTTGCACACGGCTCCCCCCTCCCCTCCCGGCCTGAGCACATCATAAAACAAACCGTTCTCTCCCCAGCAAGAGGGCGCACCGTCTGTCTGCCCGGGCTCCAGAAACGGCCCCTGAGAACCCCACTAGGATCTAATGGTGCCGGCTCCCAGCGTTCGGTTTCTCAGGAGATGGGGATAGGCCGATATCATGCTGACACGCTCTGATTTCACGGGTTCTTGCAGGAACTCAGGAAAAGAGGACTTTCCTGCAGGGGGAGGGGCCCGGTGCGGCTGAAGTCATCCTGGGAAACACCCACTCACCTGCCCGAGTGCCAGGACTCTGGGACACAATGAGGACGGCACCTCAGGTGCACGGCCTCAGCCCTCCTGGCTCAGCCCCTTGGGTCTCAGCCCTGTGGTCGCATCTCCTCAACCCTTTGGGTCTCGGCAACTAGGGTCTCAGCTCCACGGGCTGCGTCCACCTCTGCATCCCCGTGGGTCATTCAGGAAACCACAGGGAAGGGGCCAGACGGGGTACTGACTGCCCTGTCCTCCAGGAGGCCTTCCGAGCTGCTGTGCACACAAAGTTAGAGTCAGGACTAGCGCGACACTGAGTTGTTGACCCTCATGCATAAAGGGTTCTTTTTTAACAAGCACTAAGGAAAGGACAAACCTTCCAAAAGAAGCGTGAGTGTGTGGCGTGAAGTCAGTTCATTTCTCAGAGGAGCAACATCGTAAACACGAGAACATCTCCGGTGTCTGGTGCAAGTAGAGGCCTTACACTGTTGTCTCCACGGGAAAGTGCAGGTGCAACGAGGCAGGGGACAGCACTGTCCACTCAGAAGGCATCAGGACCTTGGGACACAACAGGGGTACGTTCTGGCCCTGTCGACTTGACCACATCTTTCTCGGTTTCCTTTATTTTTTCATTTTGTGCAAATATGTGCTGGCGGGGGCACGGGGGGGACGGCGGGGGGACGGGCACAGCGCTTGCTACTGGTGTCGGCTGCGCGGTTTTGACGAGCGCCGTCTGGCCTCTGGAAATAGCACCGGGAGCCAGCCACCCCGTCACCGCGGGTCCTGCTGCACGCTCACTGTTTGCACCGGACCTGCCACTCCTGATGGACGCCAGACCCCGCCGCCCTGTCGGGCCGGGGCCCCCGTGTAAGCCCGGGGAAGTGCCTTTCTCGTGTCGTGGGCATTGGATGTGGGCGTTTCATGTCCTGCTGGCGGACGCGGAGGCCCCGGGTCCCAGGGGTCCTCCCTTCCGGGCCGCTGGAGCTCTGCTGTTCGAGCAGCACGAGAGCGCCCGAGATCATGTGTCATTTGGGGGCGGCCTTCCCAGAAAAATGCGTGATGTTTATGCACAAAACTGCACATAATTTCAGAGATTCACAGGCCCCCCCGCAAGCAGGGAAATCCGGGCCCCGGGCTTCTGTTACCAGTTTGCCTCTTCTGGTGTTTCGTTCAGAGAAGGCATGAACCCCTGGGGGGCTGTGGGCTCGCACTTTTCCGATAGGGCCGTGGGCTGCTCTCGGGGACGTGGGAGAACGTTTCCCTTTGCCGCTCTCGCCCGCACATCCCTCAGGGGTGTGACTTCACATGTGCACAGAGGAGCCTCCTGATTTCACTTCACCGGACGCAGTAAGTTCACGCAGGAGACGCCAGAAGCTTCCCGCCCAGCCAGCGTCACGGGAACAGAAGCCACCGGGATGGAGGACGGGGCAGCCGCAAGAGGCCCCCGGCGGCTCTGAGGGAGACGGGGACCTGGAGCTTGCTTTGCCCACCTGGCTCACGTGCGTCCTCTCTGCCAGGGAGCCCTCCGTCCTGCTCCTCCCCGGCGACAGTATAAGAGGCTCCGAACCCCGGCCCCGTCTCCCACTCGGTAGGGCCTCTGGAGGCGGCTGCGTCTCCGTACGGAGAGTGTGCTGCTGCTCCCTTCCCAGCGGCGGGGAGGCCCGGGGCTCAGCCTGCACTGGGGGAGGGCCAAGCAGAGGCTGGGGAGGGGCACAGACACGGCCACCTCTGGGGCCCTGCGGTGGACACCCCTTGGCGGGGGGCTAAGTCCTCATCTCCCTCTCTCTGCCAGTGACTGAGGCCGGGGATCCTGCAGGCCATCAGGGGCTGATTGGGCCCACGTCTTGTTTCTGGTCTTCCGCCAGTGACCCCGTATCTTGTTCTGTGTCCTGTCCCCGAGGGAGGTGGGCAGAGGCTCTGGGTGCCTCCGCCCACCCCACCCCAAGACTCACAGGGGGTGCCCAGCTGCCCAGGTGTAGAGAGCCAGCGGGGAGACCACCGAGCAGGGCCCACTCTCCCCACAGGGCCACAGAGGCCGCCTGGGTTTCTGTTTGCTGCTGGTCGTTTCAGATCCTAGATGGCTCAGGACACGCTGGCTGTCGGCCCCTTCGTCATCGATGTAACACATCTCTTTAATTTAAGGTGCTTCTTTTGAAGGGAATTCTGAGCCTGCCTTCGAGGACTTTTCTGGCCACCCCCCAGGGAACGATTAGCCGGCCTGCGGTCCGCGTGCCTGGGCAGCGGTCCGAGCCACAGGAGGGCCGGGGCCCTGTCTGGCGTCAAGGACTCACGGCTTCCTTGGCCCCTTCTTGGGACGATGGGGAGCCGGGGCTGCACACAGGGCCGCTTTCCTCTCCGGAGCCCGGCCCGTGTCTGGGTCACCCTGCAGCAGCAGAGAAGCCTCGGCCCTCAGGGAGTTCCATTAGCAGCTACGGGATGGATCGGGGATGTGACAGTCCCAGGGACACGTTGGTGCTGATGAGGGTGCTGGAGCCAGGCAGTGGGCAGGCTGTGGAGTCAGGGACGGCTCCCTGGAGGCAGCTTCCGTGTGGGGCCGGGAGGGTTTGGGAGGAGGAGGAAGCTGGGATGATGGTGTGGATGGAGCATGGAGGTGGGGAGCTGCAGGGCCTGGGGAGGCCTCCTGACCTCTGAGGGGCCTGTGGGGGACACTGTGGCACTTCAGGGCCCGAGCCTGTCCCGGCCGGAGGGCCACTGCACCCCGTCGGCGGTCCTCTTCTCAGCAGATGGAGCCGGTGTTGATGAGCACAGCGCTCGGGCCCGTGGGGCAGCTTCAGTTGGGAACTCTGGGGCCCAGAGTCTTGGATGCACCTGGAGATGACCCCGTAGGCATCTGATAAAGGAGTCCGGGCTCTGCAAACGAGAGTGCAGGAAAACGCCATCAGTTTCAGAAAGTTTCAAAATTCATAATCCCGAGAAGCATCAAGGTCATGGTAACAAAGGAGCCAGCAGGGCCCTGGCTGGCCCAAGTCTGTGGATGTCCCCAGGGCCGTGCGGATGTTGCTGAGTAAGTGGTCTTAGCAGGGATGCAGGAAAACCCCATCCTTCCCTCCTGCGCCTGTCCCACGCCTGGCCCATGGCCATTGTGTCCACGGGGTCATGTCCACACCTCCCCTGTGCTTCCTTCCAGGGACCCCAGGCGGCCTGTGGGCCAGGCCCAGCCGGGGCTCCTGGGCTCCCAGACTCCCGGGCTCTGCGTGAGTGGCCTTGCCCCTGCAGCCTCCGTCCTGGGCTTGAGGCTGGGGTCTCCACGCTCCCCTGAGACCCACAGAGCCCGGGCCTCCTGAGGTGTCTGCTTGGGCCCGTGCACGGAGCCAGCCCACGCTGCCCAGGCAACAGGGATGGGAGCAACCTCGGTCCCCAGGGACTGCGCCAAGCAGCCCCGATCACCACACTTTCAGGTTTGTGTGCTTTGAAAAGAACAACAAAAGGATAATCGCAAAAACCAAGGTGTGGAGCCGCAGGTCCGGACCCCCTTGCCCCAGGGAGAGCCCGCTGCCCCAGCTGGTGCCTCCAGGAAGCCAGCTGTCCGCAGGACAGTGGGCGGTCAGACCGAGGGTGGGAGGCATTTGGGCAAATACTCTCCCACCTGGGGTCTTGAGTCCCCAAGAAGTGACCCCATGGGGCACAGGTGCCCAGTGGCAGGTACTGCCCCCGACAGCAGACGAGGTGGCCCCAGGCAGGACTCGAAGATGCTGTGAGCTCTGGCTGAGAGGGGGGGTGGAGTATGGAGCCCCCACCTCACAGTGGCTCTGCCCACGGAGGTGACACGGCTGGGATGGACCCGGAGTGACAGCCCTGCCAAGGAGGGCCAAGGCAGGGCAGGTCCCCTGCTGGCTGTGTGGTCCTGGTGATTGCTTGCCCCCCTCAGAGTGGACACTGGGGGCTGCTGGGGTGTGAATGAGCTCCTGGGGCACTTTGGAGCCCTTAGTTCCCCAGCGAGGAGCAGAGGAGGAATGCACGGAAAGCCGGGACGCCTCGCCCTCGTGGAACCGGAGGGCAGGTGCGGTGGGCTTCTCAGCAGCAGGGTCTGCAGGGTGGTTCTCTGCCCTCGTAGCCCTGCAGGCAGAGTGTGAGCGAACGGGGCAGGTAAGCACCCGTAGAACCGCACGTGTGAAAACCGCAGCAGGCGGGGTGGGTCCAGGGTGTCCTCTGCTGGCAGCAGCCCCCTCACCCCCCGGCAGCTCCTCTGAGCAGGAACAAGCTGGTGTGGAGCCGTCTTTGGGAGACCTGGCTAGCCAGGCGCCCCCGGGACCAAGCTGTTAGACGAGTTGCACACACCTGGGCCGGCAGTCCCCATCCTGGCACAGCCCTGGTGAGGCTCTGGGGGGGCTTTGATCCGTGCCTCGGGCCAACACACAGGAGGGCGGAGTCTCATGTCAGTGTTCACAGCCCCGGCCGAGGGACACACGTCTCTTCTGCTTGTGTCTCTGGGCCGAGCCCATTCACGGCAACAGGCTCTGGGACGGGGCACACGCCCTCACGAGCACAGGAGGACAGGAGGGGGCTGTGTGACGTCCCCACAGAAGCCCCACAGTGTGGCAACGGTGACACAGCTTCCCCGGCGGTGTGCAGGGAAGAGAGCAAGGCCTCCCTGGGAATCTCCTACGAGGAAATCAGAAGCGACGGGGTCATTCCTTCTCTCAGTTCCATTCAATCCAACCCGTGAGCATCTGTGGAGACCTGCTGTGCGCGTGTCTGGCATGGCGTGCCCAGACGGGGTGCAGCTGGCCCGGCCCAGCCCCGGGAGGGGACAGGCTGCAGGACACGTCCCCTCCAGCACGTGCACACCTTGGGGAACCCCCTCGGCAAGGGAATGTGACCCCAGCAGGAGGGGACACCACCTCCCGCCCGTAGGAGCTTGTGGAGCTCGTGGTCCAGCTCCGAGGGGCAGACGGGCATTGACGCGCCCTCGGAACGTGCTGACAGCGAGAGCCCATGTCTGTGTCCTCGTCACATCTTGAGGACACGCTCGGGTTTCCCCAGCATGTCTTATAAAATATGCATTTAATTACGCCGAGAACGGTTCTCGCTCGTAGACACTGTGTGATGTAATTATTTGCATCTTGTTATTGTACCTACGAAGATCATTATGAATCTGTCCCCCAGGAGCCCGGAGATACCGGGGGACCGCGTGTGTTGTCAACCTCGGTTGTTACCGCGCCGTCAACAAAACTGTGCCAGGAGTGGCTGGGGCGGTGGTGGGACGCGGCTTGGGGTGGTCTGGCTGGGGCGCTGGGGCACCTTCTGGGAGGGTGAGGCTGGGGCCCAGTCTCCGGCGTGCATCCTGGGGGCTCGGCGGCTCACGGGGACGGGGTGACCCTCCCCAGCGGCAGGAGGAGGACAGGGCTCCCCACACTCGGCTGCCTGCTGAATGGGCTCTTCTTTCAGAATCGTTTCCGCAGGACTAGCTACTGTGCAAGTGTGAACACAGGGTCGTGATTAGTTACCGACTCCGGCCCTGCGGGAGGACCGTGTGACCCTGTGACCGTGTGACCGCATGTGCAGACAACTGGATTTGGGGACAGGGCTCGTGGACACTGTGTGCTCACACATTTCAAGGGTGACAGCCGGGAGTGCAGCTCGAGCCGACACAGGCCACCCCCACCCCTGCCTGCCCCGTGCCCGCGAGGCCAGCAGCCCGGCAGCCTTGCACCACACCCGCGTGAGGTGTTGGGGAGGAGGTCGTGCGCAAGGTGCCGGGTCGTGTGCTTTCTTGCTTCCAGTCCAGACCCGGCCCCTCTCTCCTGTGCCTGCGACTTCGGGTCCAGCTGGGACGCTGCCCTCCAGCCAGCGGGCTCTCCCCAAGCCGAGAGGCATGGAGGCTGCCCGGGCGGGTGGGCTGCCAGCCCTGGGTCCTCCTCCCCAGCACCGTGTGGACGTGGAGGGCACGTGAGCAGCAGGTCTGCCCCTGGTCTGCTGGGGGGCGTGGGGTCACCCTGATAGCCTGGATGACTCCCTGTGTGTTGGCGGCTGTGTCCCTCGGCGTCCCCACGCGCCACACAAGCGTGAAGCACGCGCCTGCTTGTCGACCGTCTGCGCTGACACGGATGCACTTGGCAAAGTGGCTTGGGTCTGGGGAGTGGAAGAGCCCAGCTTGCCCCTTCCTCTCCGTCACTGCTTGTCTGTCATTGTCCACTTGTCCGCTCGTCTGCCCACAGGCCCAGGTGCACGGGACAGGGCAGACATTCAAGACTCCACCTTGAAGACTGTTTTAACCGTCAGTCTCTGCATCTTGGGTCCGGCCTGACATTCGGCTTCTGGGCAGAACGGGGTCCATCCAGCTCACAGCCTTGGGCTCTGCAGGCACAGGGTGGTCTCTTCTGCAACAAGATTTTGGGTTGGAATTGGAGGAATTCAAAATAGGGCACCGTGAGCAGCTGTGACCACGAAGGCCACTTTGAGTGTCATTGTCCCCCCCCCCCCGGTTCGGGGCACAACGTGGGGGGTGTCCGCAAGCTCCGACAGTGGCTGAGACACCTGGGCCGCATCAGGTAGACCCGCCTTCACGCGGGCTCCTTCCCCAACTGGCGCCAGCCTCTGACGGACAGCGGCTCCTGTTGCCAGGATGTTGGTGCCCAGACCAGCGTGGGGAGCACTTGGCACAGGTCTGGGCCCTGGTGTGTGCTCAAAGCCGCCACTGCGGCAGGCTGTGGGAAGCCAAGCCCTCTGTCCCCAGCATCGGAGGCGGGAGCGGACGTTAGTTGAACAGGCGTGGGACCCGCAGCTGCAGCAGCGGGGATGACGCAGGACAAGGTCACGTTGAGGGTAGACGGCGAGTGCACGAGGTCACACACATGTGCGGCCTGCTCCAGCGCCTGCCCACCCTTATCACAGCGCGTGGGCCACGGTCCCTGGCAGCAAGACGATGGGCGTCCCCGCTCGTGCCCAGCTCACCTCCCACTCCTGCCCGTCCTCCCTCCATCCTCTGCACTAGGCACCCCTGCTCCTCTGTTCTTTCCGAGCCAAGCCCACCTCAAGCAGCCCCTGAGCATCCGTCATGGTCACAGAATTGTCACCCTGTCCAGAGCAGGGCAGAGGTCCTCGGGGGCAAAGCTGGTGGCCCAGAAGATATCCCAGCACTGAGAAGGCTGTGCCAGAACAGGTACTGCCAATCCCTGTGCTCGTCGCCTGGTGAATTCCAGGGCAACTGGAGCCGTTTCTGCTCCTGCCTCTGCCGCGAAGGAGCTTGCTTCTCTGTGTCCTGCCGCACCTGCCGCCCCGACCGCCACACGCACCGGCCGCACCTGTGCACCTGCCGCACCTGCCGCCCCGACCGCCACACGCACCGGCCGCACCTGTGCACCACACATATCTGTGCACCAGACGCGGCCGCTCTTGCCGTGACAACTGTGTGGCGACTCGGCGGTGGTGGGAAAGGGGTGCTCGGCGTCCCTGGTTTGGCCACTCGTGAGCCCTTCGATGCCGTGGCTGTTTGGATGGGCTTTTCTGTCTCATTGTCACTTGAAAAGCTGCATCGTCTCTTCGGTTGCCCTCAGTCCTCCTGCTGGGGACAGCGGGCCTCCTCTGTCCTGACATCGCGCACGTTTCCTCCAGGCTCCTCTGTGGCTTCCGATACCGTGCTGCCCTTCCCCTGTCACCGATGACATTTTAAATCCATCTGTTTCCTTGATGGCATCTTATCCCCTCGCTCAGGAAGCATGTGTAGATTTTCTACCGCATTTGGGGTCACACAGTTGATTTTTTTGTTCTCAGACCTTCATCCACCCATGGGCCACGTGGTCAGTCACCCCGTCCTGCCTCTCCCCCCAGTGTCCGCACGGCCTTAGGGCTTCTCTCTTGTGCCCGTTGCCATGCCCGCAGGGGCGGTGTTTGGCAGAATGTCCGACCCCCAGACAAACATCCGGGACTCGCGACTGTCTGGAGACCAGGCCTCGACGGTCCCTTGAGAAATTAAAGTGCCACATTTCATGAATTCCAGCAGGACGGCCTTGGATCCACCAGAGCCTGACTCGCTTAGCACTTCTGGCAGAAACATTTCCACGCTGGTCGGAAGCCTCAGAGCTCGGGGCAGTGGATCTGAAGGCGTGGATCTATGGGGAAGGTGTAGGACGGGAGAGGCTCGCGCCCAGGACCCAGCCCCGGGCCGTGTTCCCTTCTACACACGCTTCTTAGCAAACCCGCGTGCAGAATGGGGTCGGTGAGGCGCTGCTGTCTGGTCAGAGTCACGGGTCCCACGGACATTACTTCCCGTCAATGAAGGAAGCAGATTCGAAGCCCACAGACTCCTTCTCCTCTGCGTTTGTTACAGCACACGAGCTCCTGTATTTAATCGGGCAGTTGGCAGAGGACGCGCCGTGGGCAAGGTCTGCCTGACGGACGCCGCCACCGCCCGGCACGTGCGTCCAGCGTTCACTCAAAGTGGGGCCGCCACACTGCTCACCGGGGGGTGGGAGTGCCGCCCTCCCTCCCGAGGAAGCGGGTCTCACCCAGAGCTGAACGGACGCCATGTTGCTCAAAGCCTGGTCGTGCCCTCGGACCCTCTGTCCAGGACGGTAGGGGCCCCACAGGGGCTCTCTGGTTTTCCGGTTCGGCTCGGGCTTCTTTCTCCATCTGCCCGTTAAGCCCTGCTATTCACCGGAGATGTGGCAGCGCCACGGGGCATCCCACGGCCACTCGGGATGTGGTCCGCAGGCCAGTCACTCACTGCACACGAGACCAAGACGCACGCGCCTGCAAACCAGACTCACCAGGAGCTGGGACTCCCGGAGGGAGCACTCCTGCAGCGGATCCCGCGTCCTTCCCGCCGCGGCCGACGGGCTGCCTGTGCATAGGCTCGCCCTGGGCATGGTGAGTGACCATTTCGCAGGTGCTGGCTCCGTGAGCCTGGGAGCTCCGACCCCGCCAGGCCCACGGGTGGCCCCAGACTCCACGGGAAGGACGGACGCCCGCACGGGCTCACCACCGCATCTCAGGTCACAGGCAGGATTATTACGCCCGTGTCACGTCAGGCAGGGTTTGAAGGCTTCACTGCTGTTTGCTGGGCCTTCAGGTCGAAGGAGCGAGCTTTCCGCTCGAGCCCACTGCCGTACTTGCCGACCGCACGGGGAGAGAAAAGGCCACGCAGGCCAGGCCCTCTGATGACAAAACCAATCTAGGAATGAGCCCACAAGTCACGGAGTGGCCCTTAGAGCAGCCTGGAGGTACCCGAGGAGCTCACGTGCCATGTTGGCCACTGCAGTGGAACAGACCTGCTTGTCCTGTTGCACGCCCCAGGTCATGTGTCCACAGGGCATGGCCACGAGGCTGCTCCCCAGCTCGAGGCTTCACGCTTCACGCTGCACTGCCTCGCGGTCACCACAAGCATTCGTCCCTTCAGTTTTGTTCTTTTCTGCTGAGTCCTCGCGGCACCTGCACAATGCTCGTGTCTCCCCACCTCCGGGGACCCGTGGCTCCGGCGAGCACCCTGTTCTCCGCGCCAGTGACAAGCGCGGGGCTGGCAGGGAAACTCCCAGGGCTTGGGCAGAAGCGCCCTGATGGCAGACGGGCGCGGACAGAGGAGGACAGCCCTGTTCAAGGCCCATCAGGGCCCCGTGACTGTGCCCACGGGAGGGGCTTGGGCACTGGTGGGAGTCAGTGCTCCCGGCCATGATGTCCCCGAAGGCATGTGTCCTCTGTGCTGGACTCGCTCCAGCAGCTGGTCCCGGGTGGCCACTGTGGCCAGCTTGGGGCGCTGCACCTCGGCGTCCTTCTGGCCAGACGGTGGCAGCCCCGCAGAATTGTCTCTGGCCCACGTGTCCCTGTCGGAAGGGCGGGGACGTGTGTCTTCTGTCATGCTGCCATTTGCACTCCTGAAGAGAATTCTGGGTTCAATCTGTTCCAGAAAGAAGAGGGTGTAGATTGTGTTCATGCTCCGCTTCTTAACGCTAATTCCTAATTTGATGTCATACCGCAATTTTCTCGTAATAACGAGATGGGAAACCGCATAATAGAATGAACTCAAAAACCTTAAATAAATGTGGAAAGATCCCTAATTCTCAAGAATCGTGAAACAAATCACGAATCCAGAGGGTCTCTCAGATGTGGGTAGTAATCGAAGATCGACCCCCCGCTTGGGGCCGCTGAACTCGGCTATCACTTCTGACGCCTGGGCCAGTCCTCTCCTTCCAGAAGCATCCACCGTCCTCTGCTCTGTGTTCATCCCTCCCTGCTACCCTTCGGGAGGCATAGGTGGTGGGAAGGTGGTAGATGCCCAAGAGCCAGACAGACAGGTAAGAGCCAGAGTGATGGACAGGTGGACGGACGGATGGACAGGCTTCCAGACAGGTGCCTGCTCTGTTCAGCTGTGACTGGTTTCAATCTTTGTCCCGAATCGTAGTGTTTAGGGTCTGCTCAGGTCTGCTCCTCCCTCAGCGGCGGCTCGGGGACCCCCAGCTTTAGGGCTGCCCCTGACTCAGTGTCAGCGTGGCCCCTGGTGCTGAGCGCAGGTCCTCCCGGGACCAAGATCCGTGCACGCAGTTTGGACGGCACGTGCTGTACCCGGAAGGTACAACCACCTCCAGGCTCTCAACTTGTCGTTGGTTATTTCATTTCAACTGGTTTATAGTATTTTGAAATGAAAAACAACCCCGCAGTCTTCTGCCCATCCCCCAATTAAACTCAGCCCCAAAGATGACGGGACGTTACTTGTCGCCCTCTGCCTCCTGTTCTGCATGTGGTTTCGGGTCAAAGGCTGTTGTGCTGGTTGTTACGTCTCGTCCTTGCACCCAGACTCTCCCACGGTTCCACAGCTCCCACGAACCGTGAGGGAACAGGGGATATAGGGCTGGTGGGCAGTGGCCTCTCCCTCCAGCACAGAGTGCCCCGCTGTCCTCTGAGGTCTGGCCCTCTCTGTGAGAACGTCTGCAGTGAGATCTGGTCCGGAAAGGGGCCCAGGAAATGCTGTGGGTCTCTCGTGTGACAAACGTGGCTCTAACTCGAAGCCGCCTACCCCAGCGGGCCTGTCTCCCACACAAATTGTTTTCTCTTCAGTGCCCTAAGGGTCCTCCCTCTGTGGGAAAAAGGTCCTCCCTCCGCTGGGCCGAGAGAAGCCTGTTCCTGAGTTGGTGGCTGGAGAAGTATTCCTTCCTGGAGGTGGGGCAGGAGGACAGTGCCTCAGGGGGGGCGGGCAGGAGCCCTCCTGTCCTCTCCCCGTGCCTCACACATGGTGTGCCAGCTGTTGCCACGGGAAATGTCATCTCCACCGCTGGCCATCTCCACCACCGGGCATCTCCACCGTGGACCGTCTCCACTGTGGCAGAAGAGGTCTCCGTGGTGGAACCTGGCAGGACACACATGCACATCAGATGCTGCCCGGCTCCGAGCACCCCCCGTTCCCTCACATATTCCCCTGGATAGGGTGCTCACGGGTCCCGGTGTGCCGTGGCTGGTTAGTGCCGGTTAGTGCCCGGGGTCCAGACCCCGCCTGCACACGGCCGCACGTCTGCTGCGAAGTCGAGATTTCCTCCATGTCAGAACCACCGGCTCGCTTGGGTGAGGGCCAGGTGAGTCTGGGTGACACAGAGCTGGCCGGGCAGCCCCGTAAACCCGAGGCCAGTGCTCTCGCCTGCGCCGCCCCTGCTGTGCACCGTGGCCTGGAGATGTGGGAACGAGGCTTCCAGGAGGGACGGTTCGCCCTCACAAGGGCAACATGCCACTTTCCAGGCGGGTTCCTGCTCTCTCCAGGCCGGCAGGAAGAGTTAACTTCGGAAAAACACACAGATTCTCTATTTTCAAAAAAACACCACGAGTCGGTTTCGTGGCCAGCTTGTCACCGAAGGAGGCCAGGCTGGGTCCAAAGCCGGCTCTGAAGGTTCTGGCCCAGATGCTGGGGTTTCTTCTCTGAAGTTCCCGGATGGCCTGGGTTTCATGATGGTTTAAAGGGAGGGAATAGGTCATCTTTCTTGGGGTCCCGCCCATGACCCCTGTCTAGAAACTTCCGGGAGCCCCGTGTCACTCCTGCCACCTGCATGTCTGTGCGATGCGCCTGCTGCCCTCAGAGCGGGGTCTCTGGGGAGGGGGTGTCTGAGCAACACCTGTTGGGATCTGGCCTGGACCCCTCTGGGCACCCGCTTTGGTGAAAGGAGGACCCCTTGCGTCTCTGGTGACGGGGGAGGGCCTCCCAGGGGACATGCTCCCCAGAGGTCAGCGTGGGGCTCCTGGTCCCCCCATCCCAACAAACGCAAGATGACCGTGACCACTGTCACCACCCGGGGGAGCCTCGATCTCCAGCCTCGGGAGACGCATCTGGACGTGGAAGGGGGACAAGGCTGGCGCATGACAAGGGGTAGCGGGAGCTGGGCCTGGCGGGATGCAGCCCCCATGGCAGCTGGCAGATGGGGGTCAGAGCAGCGGGTCTTCGGGGACCGTGGGGTGACCAGGGTCCCTGGCAGGTGGGGAGGCTGCTGTAGCCATTCTGTAGACCCAGGGATCTGGGCTGGGGGTTGCTGCCAGGCTGGGTCACGTCACAGGAGACTTTGTCAGAAGTGTGGTGAGCAGGACGGTCAGCGGAGCCCCCACCGACCACAGCCTTGTCTGGAGACGGGTTCCTCTGGCTGCTGGGCCCCAGGGCTACCCGTGCCCCCGCCTGGGGCCTGGGCCGCCTCCTCCAGCCTGGAGATGCCCAGACGACCTGGAGCCCCCAGGGCGTTCCCCGACACCCGCGTGGTGCTATCTTATCCCATCAGCTCTGTTAGGTGCTGAACGATGTCCCCCAAACCCACATGTTGGAGTCTCAACCCCAGGACCCCCAGAGTGTGACTGTATCTGGAGACTGGGCCATTACCGAAGACGTGAAGGCAAAATGGGGTCACTGGGGGGCCCTAGCCCAGCGAGAGGAGAATGACACACGGACACCGGGACGGCAGGCTGAGGGTTTGGGGAGAGGAGCGTCTGCACGACAGGAGGGAGGCCTCAGGAGAAACCAGCCCTGCTGACACCTTGATCTCGCTCAGCAAAACTCTCATTGGCACCGACTTTCCCCAGGCCCGGCCTTGGCTCCGCGAAGAACAGAGAGCCATCCGTGGGGCTGCCTTGTATCAGCAAGTGGCGGAAACCCATCCGCCGGCTCAGAGGTACGAGTGTCCCGTCTTGCAGAGCAGAGCCTGCCATTAGGGTCGCTCCAGGGCACCGCCAGGGGCCTAAAGGCGTTTGTCCCCATGTCTCCCGCCTCTGTTGCAGGCCAGCTCCCCTCCTGGTCTCAATGTGGCTGCAGCAGCCCCGGAGCTCATGTCCTAATGAAAGCACCCAAAGACAGAAAGCCAGCTGAGCTGGACCTTGTTCTTCCTGGTGTCTGCTTAGGGGAAAAGAACCAGTGCCCTGGCTGCTCTGGGGCCTCCCCTTCACTTCTCACGGCAAGGCCGACATCCACCCCAGGCGAGGGACTGTGGCCAGCTGGGGGACGTTGTGGGGTTTTCTAGGAGCTCAGGGCTGGGCTTACCACGGTTCTCCATGGGGTCGCACTTCATTCTCGCAGAGGGATCCCCCACTCAGGACTCAAAGAGGTAAAACTCCTTCCCCAGGACAATTAAGCAGCAGTTTTCCCCAAAGGCAACAAAAGCAAAAATGAGCAAGTGAGAATAAATCAAACTAAAATCCAGTGAGCGGCAAAGGAAGCCGTTGACAAAATGAAAAGACAGTGTATGGAATGGGAGAAAATAGTGTCTGGTAAGGGACTAATACCCGAAATGTATAAAGAACGCACACAACTCGTAAGCCAAAGAGAAAACAATCCGGTTTCAAAATGGGCAGAAAGAGCACACAGACATCTCCCCGGAGAGGACACAGGGATGGCCACAGACCCGTGCAGAGAAGCCCGACGTCTCTCAGCATCAAGGAAACACAAATCAAACCCGCAGAGATACACCGTCACGCTGGTCAGAACGGCTACAATTCACAAGTCAGGAGACAGCAGGGGTCAGCGAGGACGCGGAGAAAGGGAAAGCCTCCTGCACTGGCGGGAGTCACGCCGGTGCCGCCCCCCTGGGAGACGGGATGGGGCCCCGCAGAATGGAACTACCGTGCGATGGAGCAATCCCACTACTGGTATCTGTGAAATCTCTCAGGGGAAGATCTACCCGCAGCCCCGGCTCACAGCAGTGTTGCCCACAGCAGCCAAGTACGCAAAGAGCCCAGAGGTCCACGGGCAGATGAGTGGGCAGAGAGGACGCGGTCCGTTCGCACAACGGACTACGGCTCAGCCCTACGGAAGACGGAACCTGCCACCCCACGGAAGCACGTTGGGGCCACGATGCTGAGCGAAGTAACTCAGGCAGAGAAAGACCGACACCATACGATCCCGCTCACGTGTGGCATCTAAAAACAAACCCCAAAGCCTGGCTCATGGCTGCAGAGAACAGACTGGGGGTCCCCAGAGGGGAGGGGTGGGCCGGTGGGGCGGGAGCAGGGGCCGCTGTCAGCGGCTGAGCACACGGGGCCACAGTCGTCCCACACACGCCTGCGCCCGCACGCTCTGTGGCGTGTCCGCGAGCCACCGAGGGTGGATCTTACGAGCTCTCATCGCAAGAAGGAAACCCCGTCACCGCTGGCGGACGGAACGAGGCTGGCTGGGGTCGTCCTGCGGTGTAGACAAATACTGGATCCTGGCACTGTGGGCCCGAAACCAGCACAGTGTAGGATGTCAGTTGCATCCGAATAGTAACTTAAAACGCAGTTAAATCATCAACCTGAGATGTGTTCCCAAATCCCCAGTGTTTTCACAACTTTCAACTCTAGCCTCACTCCCTGGTTCACAGGCACGAGGGACATGTCCGCGGGACGCCGCTGTACGGCCCCTTGCTCTCTGTGGGGCAGGATGCCCGCCGGCCTCCGCCGCAGTCCTGCACCTGGGAAGGGCTGCGTGGTCAGGTCCGGGCCTCCCGCTCGGTCGGACGCAAGGGGATCCGGGCACCTGCATGTGTGGCCACCATCTGTGTCCCGAGAATGTGCGGGGAGAAGGGAGCAGGCGCCGGGGTCTGCGGGCAGCATGCTGCCCCCTCCCCGGGGAGTCCTGCTCCCTCATGGGTCTCCAGAACCCGGAGAACTAATTTATGTGAATACAGTTGTGTAATAAAGTATTTAAATGACTATAGCATTCTTCATATTTTATTTTTTCCTCTTGGAGTTTATGACAAATAACTCGGATTTCATGAAATATATATTTTAAATGTCTTTATGCACCAAAAGGGCAATTCCCTAGCATGTTAATTAGGCTGGAGAGATGAGATTTGGTGCACAAAGGCGTATTTATAATGTACCTTATTAATCATCGGCTGTTTCCAAGAAAATAATTATGTTGGCCAAATGATAATATTTTGCTCTCATAACTGTGTCTCTACATTTATTTGAAACTCTCAGCGCTTACATTTGGCATTCGATTAATTCTTCTTCTTAGAATGACTGGTGGTTCTCACTCTTCTGCTGGACAGTGTCTTGCTAATACAGCTCCCGGGAAATCGGTGCGGGAGAGCCCCTGCCTACCGGCAAGCAAGGGCCCTTGGCATTTCACGTCCTCTCAGGCTGGGCTGGGGCTGGAGGCAGGCGACGTTGGTGGCAGGACAGCCCCGTGGTGGCGACGGGCTTTCACCCACCACGCGGGGTCTCAGGACGCCCTCCAGCCTCCTCTGAGGAGGACATCACAACCTGGTTCCCTGGCTGCCAGCACGCAAAAAACAGATGCAGGAGTGGGTATGGGGCTGGCTTAGGGTTGGCCAGGCCCTGGGAGGCCGGCAGCCCCAGCAGTGCTAGGCGAGGGTGTCACTGTGCAGAGGGTCTCGGTGTCCTCCCAACCGGGCCCTGTGCACCTCTTCTACACCCGGTGCTGGGGTCCGCTTCTTCTGTTCCCAACTTTTCCACCTGCCACGGACACTGTCCTCCTCCTTCCTGGGGGCCTCCGTGCCCTGCTCATCACCGCCAGGTTTGGGTGCAAACACAGGCTCCTCCACGACCTTTGTCCCAGGCTGGGCAGTCAGGGGCCTCCGTGCATCTCCGTGCATCTCCCAGCATCTCCGCCTGTCTCCCCGGGCATATTCGGTGCGGGGGGCCAGCCCTCCCCTCCTGCAGGCTGTCCAGGTGGAGCAGGGCTCTGTTTGTTTGCTGGAGTGTTGAGGACACACAGGCAGGCAGAGGCCCCAGGTCCCCAGACTGCTTTTCCTTCTCTGACAGATTCCTTCCTGCCATGGGGACAAGTGACAGGCTCCGTTTAGCTGGTGTTTCTGAGGGTGCAGGCCGGACCCCTGACCTTGTGCCCCTCTGCTGCCCTAGCTGGACTCTTCCATCACTCAGGGCCTGCACACAGCAGGTGCTCAGTCAGTGCCTTGGAAGAACGGGGTGCAGGGCACATCCACGCAGTCCATCCTGGCTGCTTCCCACCCCCTCCAGGAAGGGGTGATGCGGAGTGACCGCGGACTGCACGGCAGCTGGGCTGGAGCCGCCCCTGCCGCCGGAGCCTGGAGCCCAAGTCCCGGCTGTGTGGTAAGTGGAGACGCCCGGCTGTAGCTACACACATTTGACCGTGAGGCCCTCCCTCCCGTGACTCCCGCTCATGGACAGTCCTGACAGCACTGGAGAGCGGGTGCGAGACCGGGCGGCGGGTGAGGACTGGGCGGCGGGTCAGGACCGGGCAGTGGGTGCGAGACCGAGCAGCAGGTCAGGACCGGGCGGCGGGTCAGGACCGGGCAGTGGGTGCGAGACCGAGCAGCAGGTCAGGACCGGGTGGCGGGTGCGAGACCGGGTGGCGGGTCAGGACCGGGCAGTGGGTGCGGCACAAGCTCATCAGCTCTGCCCCATCCTCAGACCGGCACCGCTGTTGTCCCCGTGTCAGACGAGACACTTGCTCGCTGGTCCCCCAGGCAGTGAAGGTCGTCGCTGGGGCTTGAACTAGGCTCTGCTCCCCCGAGCACACACCTGCTAGGCCGTCTGTCTGTCTGCCGTTTCACGGGATGGGGGGGGCTCGGGGAACCACTCTGGGAAGCACTCGGCCGGCTTCCTTACACCGTGATGTCTTCGGGGAGAGGCACCTGCGAGCTTTAATTCTCGTTTCTTCATTGTGCCCCGAGAAAGCTGCCCACGGCGTCCCACATTCGGGGGTCTTCATGCCGCCCTTGTTTCGTGGATGCAGGCGCTCGCGAACGTCTGGGGAGATCCGAGGTCGGCGGCCGGCTTGGGCCTTCGGTGCGACCTTCCCCGAGAGTCCTGCGTTCGTCCGCTGTGACCGTCCCCGGCTTGCTCCTCCATGCTCCTCGGGCCGGACTGGACCGGTCTGCTCTCTGGCGCGCCGGGACTCCCCTGCCCCACACGCTGTTCTGTGGGTTCCCCGCGCGGCTCCCGGCGCACAGACCGTGGGGGTGTCCCCAGGCCGCCGCTGCGTCTTTGGATCCCGCTTCAAGGAGCTTCTCTTCCCATGAGCGGTTCTGAGCGTTTTATCCAACGCGGCACTTGGCTGCCCCTGCGAGGTCGCCAGTGTCCTCCTCCAGCCTCCTGCTGTGGCCCAAGGTCGTCGCGGCGCCACTAAGGCCCACAGCGCCACTCTAACAAGTCCCTGCCGGCCGCAGCCCAGCGGCTTCCCTCACGCTCAGGGCCAGCACACCCTCCAAAAGCGGGGCTGTTCTATAGCCTTTTTATTATTAAAATTTTTTTTACAAGATTTTGTTTATTTGTCACAGAGACAGAGAGCGACAGCACAAGCAGGGGGAGTGTCAGAGAGGGAGGGAGAAGCAGGCTCCCCGCCAAGCAGAGAGCACAATGTGGGACTCGATTCCAGGACCCCAAGATCATGACCTGAAATGAAGGCAGAGGCTTCACCATCTGAGCCACCCCCTTCCCCATGCGCCCCTATAAGGTTTTCGTAACTACATTCAGAATGTGTTACTACGATTTCTGGTCTTCGTGCGTGGAAACTGAGGCAGAGGGGACAGAGAATGTCCCTGTGTGGCCTCCCACACGACGCCGGTTCAGGCCCTGTTGTCTGTTTTCACTCGGTCTGTCCATTTTCCTCTCTAAATGGGAGTGTTTACCCCTTTCAGCTCCATTTTGATAAGACAAATGCTGGGGTTTGGTTTTATCGTCTCTCCTCACGCTTCCTGCTAACTCCTCCCGGCTCGTCTGCACTGTCACGACCGTCCTCCAGAGCCGCTCGCTTTCCTGTGTTATTTCCAGCTTTGAAGTGGTTTGGTCGTTCTTCTGTGCGTTTTCTCCGATGAAAAACCTGCTTGTGTTCAGGAAGGTGCTGTGACGCACGCTTGCTCTGAGAGCTGAGGCTGCTGCGGGCACTCAGCCGTGCCAGGATGCGGCCGGCCCCTTCAGCAAGCCACAGAGGGCCGGGCAGCATTTCCGGCAGTGTGGGCGCCCTGCAGGCACGAGGGGCCCAAACCAGAGCCCGGCGCGAGCGAAGCCGCCTTGCAAGGAGCCTGCACGAAGGCGAGACCTGCTCCTCGTCTGGGCGCTTGTCTCCCCTGGCCGCATGCCTGGGGCAGCAGGACAGATCGCCTCAGGGGACCCACCGAAAGTAGCCCAGGACCACCAGCCGGGAGGTCGGAGGGGAGCAGGAGGAGGACGAGGTTCCCCCAGCTCCACTCAAGACGTACCTGCAACCCTGATTCCAGCACGTGGGAGGAAAGACGCGCAGAAGGGGCCGACCCTCGGGCTCGTCCTCTCGAGAAACAACGAGAACGACAGGGCTGCTGGGGCGGTGGTAGGTATCTTTCCGTCTGGAGGTAGAGATGAGAAAGAACCGAAGAGAAAGACAGAAAATACAGCTGCTTTTGCTGGCACAAGAAGGCACCTCCCTCAGACACGCCGTACAGAGTCCACAGTCAAAGGGAGGACGGCCAGGGCAAGAGCAGGGAGGGCGGCCTGGGACGGAGCTGAGAGATTGCGCACCGGGCAGAAGCCCCGATTCAGTCGGCAGAGAAGGAGGAGAGTCTGAATTGTTGGACGCTGATGCTGTCTTTACAGCAAACACGTAATATCAATAAACTGCATCCATTGGAATAACCATTTTTCTCTAATTCACAAATATATATATATATATATTTTAGAGCTGGGATAAATTTACAAAGAAGGTGGCCACGTGCTGAGACTCCAAGAGGGGATGGGTGTGGTGGGGGGCGCATGTGGACGAGATGCCCCACTTGTGAGACGGCAGCACGGCGTGCTGGTGGGTCAACCCCAGGGTGAGGAGGAAGGAGCATGGGGGACAGCGGGCTTAGAGTCAGGCGACAGAAGTCCTGGGGGCCAAGCTTTGGGATTTAAATCTTATTTGCCAGGCAACAAGGAAGCCGTGGGGGAATCTTCGGTCCACACAGGCTGGGGTGGGTTTAGGAGGGTTGTGGCCCCAGCTCTCTCGGGGTCCAACTGAGGTGCAATGTTGCACGGATTCAAGACGCACGACAGGAAGATTTGACCCAATATCTACGATCCCCTTAGGGATGGCTCTCACCTCCACCGTTGTGGTGAGAACATCTTGGGCCCACTCAGCGCCGCTTTCGACAAGAGGACACAGCATCGTGTCCTCTTACCGCTGGAACTCATTCTCAGACACGAGCGGCCCTAGACAGATTTGTGAATTAAGCCAGATGGCAGAATAAAAAGCCAGTTTACAAAAAACCTCGCATGTATTTCTATATATTGGCAATACATACCTGGAAATAAAAGCTTTAACCATACACTACTATTTACAACAGCGTAAGAGAGAGAGCTGCAGAGAAATCCAACAGAACATGTGCAGAATCTGTAAGATGGAAACGACAAGATACGGATGAAATAGAAATGAAAGGTCACCAATAAGCAAAGAGGCACCATGTGTGGGAGAGCTGGGACCCCGAGCTTGCTGATGTGTCTGTCTCCTGACACCCACCTACATGCTCGGTGTGACCACAGCCAATCCCGTGATCACAGACATCAACAGTCAATCTAGAATACAGAAAGACAAGGGAACCCAAACAGCCAAATCAATTGTGAAAAAGAAGAATAACGTAGGGAGAGTTAGGTCGTTTATTTTCAAGATTTGCCTGAAAACCACAACAGTCAGTACTGTGGTGTTGGTGAAAGACAGACACGCAGGTCAGCTGACTTGAACAGAGTCTATTTATAGACCCACGCGGAAAAGGCCAATTGATTATTCATGAAGGCGCAGTGGCAACCCAGTGGGAAAGGATAATTGTTTTGCAAAGTGATGCTGGTGCTGTTGCGAGCCCATAAGCAGATCAGTCAGCCGGGACCCAGGTCCTGTGCCATATGCAAACATGAACCCAATGGCGCAGATCCCAAATGTAAAACCTTAAACTACAAAACTGATTGAAACAGAGAAGAAAATTTCTGTGACCTGGGGTGGGCAAATGTTTCTTAGATATGACACCAAAAGCATGGCCCATAAAAGGAAAAAAATGATACACTGAACTTCATCAAGGTTAAGAACCTCTGGTCTTGAAAAGCCGCCCTTGGAAAATGGAGAGGAAGAGCCCAGACTCCGCCACGTGTACGGATCACGTGCCAGAGGACGGGCTCGCATGCAGAACACGCGAGTGATTTTCAAAACGCAACGCTGAGGAGACAAAAGATACGGGCAGGAACGTCCCCCACGAAGATATATGATGGAGAATGAGAACCCGAAAACATGCTGCGTTAGGGAAATGCAGATTTCTGAATGCTCACTGTCAGCGCATGCTGTAAGAATGGCTGAAATAAAAATGACCGGCACTGTCAAGTCCGAGTGAGGCTGCGGAGCCGTTGGAAATGTCACACGCTGCTGGGGGGAGGCCAAGCGACAGGGCCGGTTTGGAAAAGCATTTGGCTGAAGGAATGAGTGAATGAAGTAACTGGTATAAAATGAAATGAAACCATTGTCATTAGCAGACAGCATGATTTTGTATAGAAAATCCAAGATAATCTCAAATAAGTGAATTTTTTTTAAAAGATTTTATTTATTTATTTGACAGAGAGAGATCACAAGTAGGCAGAGAGGCAGGCAGAGAGAGAGGGAAGCAGGCTCCCTGCTGAGCAGAGAGCCCGATGCGGGACTCAATCCCAGGACCCTGAGATCACGACCTAAGCCGAAGGCAGCGGCTTAACCCACTGAGCCACCCAGGCGCCCCTCAAATAAGTGGATTTAATAAGTTTGTTAGATACAAGGTCAATACTGAAAAATTAATTATATTTTTATATATCAGCAACAAAAATGGGAAAATGACATTTTAGAAGTGATATTACTTATAATCATATCCTAAAACTTCAAGTTCATAGCGATGAGTAATGTGAAATACGTACCAGATTTTTATGATAAAAATTATAGGGTAGCATTGCAAGAAGCCAGAGGATTACACCTGGAAGTTTATCTGTAAATCTGCAGACAGACTGATCTTAGATTCAAAGCAATTCCACTACAATATTTTTGTGGAAATCAGTAATTGATTATGAACGTTATTTGAAATGCAAATGACTAAGACTGCGGAGTTTGGAGCATCAAGTCCAAAGTTGGAGGTTAAGCGACAGCAGCTTATTGTGAAGCTGTAGCCGTTGAAACAGTGATAAAGAGTATTGAACCCCGTGAACTGCCCAGGACCAGGTGAACACGTGTAGATGCGTGATTTATGAAAACAGGAGAGGGGGTACCATGTAACGTCGGAGAAAAAGCAGGCATTTTGGATCAATGGTGCCGGATGAAATGACTGTCCTGATCCATATTTGTCCCAATGGAAAACATTGGTGTCTTGACCCTACTTCATAGCATATATAGAAATCATTTTGTGAATGGTAAATCAATATAGCTTTTAAGATATAAAATAAGAGAACAGCTTCATAAATCTGGGGCAAGCAAAGATTTCTTAAACACAAAAAACTCTCAACGTAAAGTAAAAGATTGATGCATTGGTCTTTAAGGTTAGGAACCTCTGTACCTTCGAGAGGGCGACGAACAGAGTCACAGAGCAGGAGATGACATGTGCGATGTTTCTGAGAATATTCGAAGAACTTTCAGAGATTAATAAGGAAAAAACCAGCCTCCCTAGTAGCAAGCAAATGCAGAGGCGTGAAGAGCCGTCTCGGACAAGTCAGAATCCACGTCCAACGGGAAACCGCGTAGGAGAAGGTGTTCGGTCCCGCAAGTCATCAGGGGTATGCAAATTAGCATCGCGTGGGACGTACGCGCCTGCCACAAGGGCCAAAATTTTAAAGCGAATGACGACATGAAATGTTGGAGAGCGTTTGCAGCAGCGAGGACGTGCTGCTGTTGGAGGGGGCTTAGCAGGTCCCGCCATCTGGAAAGCAGGTGTGGGCACACCTGGTGTGACCTCAGGGTTCCAGCCCACGCCTGTGCCCAACAGAAAGGCACCAAACACACGTTCAAAAATACTGTCAGCAACGTCATTTGTCATGGATGCAAACAGGGCACAGTCCAGTGTCCATCAGTGGTAGAATGGGTAAGTCGGCTTTTATATGTTCATATGACAAATTAGTATTAAAAAGTGAAAACCATGTAATGCTGTAACAAATAAATGTAAATAACAAATCTTAAAATCTCAGCTAATTTGGGGCTTGCAGATGTGGACACATTGTCTACATACTGCACGATTCTGTTTGTATGAAGTGTAGAAAAGGGAATGCTACTTTGAGTCATGAAATTGTAGCAGTGGTGAGCTCGACGGAGAGCGGGTCCCGTGGTCCCCATCATGCTGCCTCCCCCCGAGATGGTCCTGCGGGTGTTTCCACTTCAGCACAGGCATGTGACCCTTCAGGTAAAGTGAAACGCTCCCCAAAGGCACTTCTCGAAGAACACTCAGGAAGGGAGACTCGGCGCCGGAGAGAAGTCTTAGGTGGAGAAGGCATTAACAAAGTGAACTGTACACGAACACTTACTTCATAGCCTGGTAAGGTAACTTCTGATGCACAGAATTTGAAACACAGATAGACCTAAATACCAAACCAAAATAAAATTATGCCGGGAAGCTGGCGCCGGGGATCAGGCCCCTCCGAGAGCCTGCTCTGTGCGGAATACAGGCGCCCACTAAAATTTTACTCGGACATGCACGTTAGCGTCCACGGAGTCACTACGTACAATGTAGAAACTGTGTGTGTCGAATTCAAAGCACAGGAAAGAATGTGGTGGGAAAATATTCAATCAGTCAAAACAAGGCAAGAAGCGAGAAGAAAACACTGAACAGAAAAGAGCCAGAAATGGGAAACCCAGCCTGGGGCAGAAGAAAGGGTCTCATTTTCTGTGACAGCAGAGGAAACGACTGCCTCTTGGCCAACCCTCCTCGATGCACCTGACTGTTTCCAAGGAAAAAAATGTCCGGCTGGATCCCTACCTCACACCGTACACCAAACAAATGCGAGGACGATTCAGAAATTAACGGTGAAAACCGAAACTCTAAAAATTAAAAAATGTGGAAACTAAAGACTATCTTTATGTGTTTGAGATGGTGACGAGTTTCTCAAATAAAACACAAGCAACACAAGCGTTACTGCTGCGACACAGCCGGGGTCTCGGTGGCATAGAGCAGCAATTCTCACCACGTCCACGGGCCCGGGAGCTGGCTGGGTTCAAGCCGCTGGGTCTCGTTTGGGTCTCTGGCGTGGTCCCAGTGGGAGAGCGGCTGGGCTGGAGCCGTCCGGACGGGACCTCTGGCTCCAAGAGCAAGAAGCGGAGGCTGCCGGACCCCATGCCGGCCGCAGGGGTGACGGGTGGCGTCGGCTCGGGGCGTGCACCGATGGTCTCGACACAGCCGCGGCCGGACGCTCCTGCAGGGAGGAGGTTGTGTTGGCTATGTTTGGAGAGAAGCTACCACATTCTCCAAATTTATTAAGACCTCCTAGAAATTCATAAGAAGAAGACAAGTGGTCAGTAGCTTAATAGACAACGTGGCAAAAAAAAAAAAAAAAAAGAGAGAGAAAAGAAACATAGTTTCTGAGTTTAGGAAGGGGCAGCTCTTTGCGGGCAGGGAAAGAAGGTAGGAAGGGCCCCACCCTGCACCGATAGGGAGGTGCGGAGCCAGGCCTCCACGGAAAGTTATTTATCTGACCCCCAGCAGCCCGGCGAAGGCCTGGCCACGGGGACAGCATGTGGAGCCGAAGCGGGCGCAGCCACGCCGGGAAGCGCGTGACGGTGTCCGTCAGAGCCAAGACGCACCCCTCTCCCGTGGCCCCCAGATGAGTGCGTAGGGAAACCTGCACGTCTGCTCCAGGGACGAGGCCCAGAAAGGCACGCTCACGGGCCTGGCCTCTCACGCCCACGTAGCCTCAAGGGCAGAAGGGAGCGCGCCCCGTCCGTCCACTCAGATGCAACCTGCAGACGGTCGTGTCCAGGAACAGACAGCTCAGGGCAGAGCCGCACGGCCAAGAGCAGGCCTGCAGGTCCGGGTTAGGGTTAGGGTTAGGGGCATGCGGTGCGAGCGGCCTCCACCCTCAGCTGGGACGGCGCTGGGACGGGGACCTTGTCCCGGTTCCTGAGACACCACGTGGGGTTCCCGGCCGCGCCGGTGCCTCGCTTCCCGAATGGGCGTAGATACTGCTCCTGGCGGGGCTCCCGCGCGTTTCCCGTGGGACTCGGTGGGCAGCGTCTGGGGCGGGTCTGTTGTGAGGGGGTGAAGCCTCGTCTGGACTTCTTGGGGCCGGCCCAGCGTGAGCTCCATCTGGCTCGCGGTCCGCAGGCAAACCCGTGTTTGCGGAGCCTTTGGACGGAGAGTCACAGACCAGGCGGGTTCTGAGAGAGGGAGCAGGGGGCCCTGACGCCACATGGGGACAGCAGACTTGGTGTCGTGACCCACGACAGAACTTGTCATCTGGTCCAGGCAAGAGGGAACCCACCGCAAAGAGCAGTTCTGACTCAAGCTCTAAGGAAATCATTCCTAGAAAAATATGGCCCATATTTAACCCCAAACTGGACTCCGGTGTGTCCCTGGGGCAGGTGGGGCAGCCGGGAGCCGGTGGAGTGGACCTGTGAGAGGCCAGGGCGGCCCAGGCAGGTGGCCTGTCCCGGGGGTGTCCCAGGAATGGGAGCCCTGGGTGGTCGCGGGGCGATGGTCCCGCTGGAGTGAGAAGAGCCTGGCGGCTGCCCCATGGTAAACATGGCAGGGATGGTGTCGGACCTGACGCAGTGGGAGCAGCCCCTGAGGGGTCTGTGGGGACCCTACCCCACTTACTCCCTGGCGGGTGTCATGACAGCCACAGCGCCCAGCCGCTCCCGGGCGGGATTCGGGGAAGGGCCACATGCCAGTCCCTCTCAGAGGGGGTTTTAACCAGGAAATGACCCGCTGACTTGGGATTGCCTGAGCTGGTGCGTCTGGGAAGGTCACGTCCTCTCTCCCTTCACGACGTACCAGCTTCACGATGGCTGGGTCCGTGAGCATGCGGGGTCAGCTGCCAGGACCCAAGTCAGCGTGTGTCTCGGGGTGGGGGGCAGGTGCCAGGCCCCTCCGTCCAGCTCCATTCCTGCTGGAGCCTGGTGGGGACACCTGTGCTCGGGGGCTCGGGGCTCGGTGCCCGCTGGCGCTGCCCGCTTTGTCCGCCGTGGGTGAGGACTGCTAGCACACTTCTGCTTTTGTGGGTCCTGGGACACTCCTGGGGGACTAGCGAGGGGCCACCAGGGCTTCATTGTCCCAAGCGGCCTCTTGGTCCAGTGGCCCCGGCTGTGGTCAGGGTCAGAGGCTGTCGTCTGAGGCTGAGGGGACGGGGGTGGGTGTGTTCACTTCCTGTCGTCCCCTGAGCAGGTGGCGGGGATAGGATGGCAGCCAGGGTCCCTTTCTGTGGCCTGGGGAGCCTGGTCCATCCCTTGTGCTCTAGCTGGTGTGGCCGCAGGGATCCCAGTGGGGACACCTGGTCCCACCCTTCGATCACCTTGCCGGGTTCTGCTGTTCCTGTGAAGATGGCTTCTAAACACGGACGTCCTGGCACTAATTATAGCGCAGATTGTGTGGGGAATTTGACGGCCTGCACTGTGGCAATCCAGATTAAGCAATTAACCTTGATGTCACTGTAATTATTAAGATACTTTAGCAAAATGAACTAATTTCCCCACAGGATGTTGAACCGAAATCAACTTTCACTCTCTTTAAGATGCCAAAATAGGAAATGTTAATGGGAAATTGCCTTCGGATGTTTAATGAATCTCCAGGGCCCGTGACTCCCTGTCAGTCCTGGGCTGTGGCGTGCTCTGGCGCTTGCCGGCTGGAGCCCATGTGCGGGCAGAGCGTCCTGGGCATGTGCCCCGCGCTCGGGATGTGTGCCATCCAGGGGCCGCCCCGTGTCCCTGTCAAGGTCACCCCGCCCCCTTTCCTGGTCCAGGACCCGTAGAAGAAGAGCCTCGCCAGGTGCCGCGCTCCCTGGGGCCGAGTGGTACGTTCCCGGGGCTGCCCGCAGCTCTGTGCCCGCCCGCTCCCTGAGCCCCCACCAGACCACGGTGGGGGCGCGTCCAGCTCCCCCGGCTCCCAAACCCAGCCCCGCTGCCCGCAGGCGGCCCCTGGCCCCACGGTGGGCGTGGAACTCCAGGCACAGGCTCCTTTGCCCGCAGCCCCTGAGAACTAGGCAGTTTCTATCTGTGAAAATCACGCTCGCTCCGGGGGGTCGGCTCCTGGCGTCTGGTTGAACCAGCAAACAATCTCAAATAAAGCGTTTAAAGATCGCCATTATCTTTGTAACTACGAGATGAGCTGCAACGGTATTGTGGCTAATTTTACACTTAGTGACAGTGAGCTTGTGGAGGAAGGGGTCGTGCAGGGTGAGCCAGAATTTCCAGGCTCACCTCCACCTGGCGGGACAAGTTTGGGGAGCGGGGGAGGGGCAGGCAGGTAGGTGGGGAGGAGCAGGTGGGATGGAGGACGGACAACTCATGATGGGGGAAGAGGTGGTTTTGTTCTGTTCCGTCCTCTGAACTGCTACCTGGAAACCGGCCGACTCATGTGGGGCAGGTGGCAGGGCTGGACCAAGCTGGACCTTTCGGATCCAGCTCTCTTGGGGCCGTCTTTTCAAAGATGTGATTTTAATGCCCACAACACCTCCTTACTAGTTTCACAAAGGTGGCCAGGACTGGACACCTGTCGGCCCACTGTCCTCTGAGCTCCCAGAAGGCGAGTGGACAGACAGCCAGGAGTGCTGCCCCGTCCCCTGCTGTGTCCCCTGCTGTGTCCCCTGCTCTGTCCCCTGCTTGCTCAGCTCCACGCAGGCCCCTGCAGGGACGCAGGCTCTTTCTGCCATGGGTTCACTCCTGTCCTGCCCCAGGCTGGGTTGCGGCCATCGGGACCTGCAAAGTCAGGCTGACACCAGGGCACGGAGGGTCTGCATGGGGATGGGGGTCCTCGGTCTTCCCAGTGACCGGGGTTTCCCTCGGCCACCTGTGCTCCCACTGCTGCATCTCCTTGAATGCTGAACCTCCCGGCTCCCTCATGGGGACCCCTGGGATGATATTGAGAAACCCAGATGATCCATGACCTCCCTGCATCTCAGACCTAAGCTAATCACACCTGCAAAGTTCCGTTTGCCACATCAGGTAACCCCCTGCTTGACCCGAGCTCAGGAGGGGCTGCTTCCTGGGCTGGCAGTCGGCTGTCCTGGGTGCCGATTATTCCCCGCGTTACAGCTGGACTAGGTGAAGAGGGGACTGGAGATCTGGGCCGTCCCCAGTCCTGCACCCCTGAAAAAGCTGGTGCTGGCCACCTATGTCCAGGCTGCTCCCGTGGGGCCCTCAGATGGGACAGACAGCAGCTGGCGCCTGCAGCCCGGGGACGCTGGTGGGGAAGGTGGTCTGAGCGTGACAGCAGGGTGGACGCGATTTATGGGGAAGCTGGTCCCAGTGGACTCATGTTGGCTGTGGAGGCAGCAGCTGTCCTCGAGCGCTCTCTGTTCCCGGCTGTGGACCAGCTGTGGCATCTGAGTCCCACCCTTTCTCTGGATGACACGTGAGACAGAACAAACTCCACGTCTCCTCAGGAGAAAACTGGGCTCCTGTGGACTTCTGGGCACTCGGCGTCCCGCAGTGACCTAACGCCTAGACTTGTAATCTCTGAGGTTAGAAGAGTGATGCTGAAAGTTAAGTGGAGGGCTGTGCGTGTGCACGTGTGTGTGTGGTCCTTCAGGGCTTCCCGGCGTGTTCCCGTCTGTGTCCTGAGAAGCTCGTTCCCGCTTTGTGCAGGAGGAGCCTGGACTCAGGGATGTTGAGCTCCCCTTCCCCAGGGGTACCCCGCAGGTCGCAGGTGAGCTGCGTCTCAGGCAGGTGGGGGCTGCCCGGGGGTGTGTGTTCTGCCGACTCCACCCCTGACCGATCAGCTCTGGGACGAAGTGGTGAAGCGCGCGCGGTCTGTGAACCCCGGGGGCACGAGGGGTGTGTGCGATCGCCGCACTTTAAAGGACCTGCCCACGTGCAGGTGGACTCGCTGGCCGGGCGAGGCTGCTCCGTGGCGGGGCCAATCCTGGAGGGGAGCATTGGGGTGCGGCCCTCTGACGGACAGAGGGTGGGGGCTAGAGTGGGTCCGCGGCGGGGCTGACATGGGGGCCCCGCCGGACAAGCAGCTCCTCGCAGAGTCGGGAGCCCAGAGGCGCTGGGCTTTAGGGCACAGAAGGCAGAGGCTCAAAGGGGCATTTCAGAGAGATTGGCCTTCACGGTTGGAAAGAGCTCTAATTACAATTGCTGCGGAGAAAGGGGGGGTCCTGGGGTCGTTTCCCTTGGGAGGGGCTGCTGAGCCTGACCCCGAGGGCAGGAAGGCGTGTCTGCTCCTAGAAGCCGAGGCCCGAGACCCCAGGCTCACCGGTGGCCAGGAACACCGTTCCCTGGGGGTTTGAAGGTGTTTGGGCCATGGTGCCCTTCCTGTGGCCCTGGCCGTGACCTCTGCAGGAAGCCACCCTAGGGCTGTCCCGTTGGCGGAGAAGTGACCCGAGGCCCTGCCGCTCGGCATGAAGCGGAAGGCATCACCCAGGCAGCTCTGGGAAGGTGGGAGGCGCCTGCTGGTGAACTCTCGAGAAGAGCGTTTTTCCTGGGAGGCGGCTGGTCGCTTGCTCCTGCACTAGGCAGGCATGGTCGCAGCCCACAGGGCATCACATGACATGGTGAAGGGCTTGTGCTGGATGCTAGGTGCTGGGTGCAGGCCAGGGGTCTGGTGGTCGGAGAGACTGGACGTGCCGGGCCCACGCTGCATGGACAAGGACTGGGTAATGGGCAGAAGGGTCCTTGCGGGCACTGCCGCCCAGCCAGAGTGGGTGGGTGACGTGGACCAGACTCCTGCTCGACATGGGGCCAGGTGGACTGGGGACTTGGGAAACGGACACAGCAGGACCTGGGGACAGAAGTAACCATGGGCCTCGGGTCCCATAGGAAATGGGGCCTCTGTGCCACCCTGTTCAGCCTTTTGGGGCCATAGGCTGTGTCCACAGTCAGGGGGCAAAGCCTAGGTGTGGGCGAGTGTGGTCGTGGGGCGTCTGGTTACACAGATGCCCCTGGGGACCAAGGAGTGCAGCAGAGTTTCTATAGTGTGCTGGAGATCCCCCGCCCCAAACTCTGGATTGTCCCGGAGACAGGAGACAAGGAGCACGTGGGACATGTGCAGACCTGTGGGGGCTTGTGGTCCTGGGTCCCCACAGATGCACCTTTGAGTCTGGGGTGCCTCACCTTTTCTTGTTGGCAGTGATGCCCCTTCACTGAGGCAGAAATCGTTTGAGTCTGATGTGAAATGAGAGGCAGGCAGAGCCACGGGGCAGGTCAGGACAGGGGTCCCGGCGCCTGATCCCCACTTCCCGTGGCCTGTGGAGGGGCTGAGTCTTTCTTTCACGTGTTCAGTAAATGGATTCTGAGCACTCTTGGGGCGTGGGCATGGAACGCAGAACGCTGAGGAGGACACGGCCCCCCTGCAGGCGGCCGCAGCCGTTAGCCCGTCAGCCCGTGGGTGGCGATGGCCCTCAGGGGCGGAGGAGCTGGGAGGAGGGTGTGGCGAGTTGCGCAGAGGGACGGCCCGGACAGGCCCTGACAGTGACCTGCCACCTGCATCCTCGAGGGAGCAGAAGAGAACAGGCCCGATGGGCGGCCCTCGCGGTCAGCAGCGGCCAGCCCAGCGCCATGTCACGGTGAGGTTGAGGGCCACACCCTGCAGGACCCTGCCGGCCACCGAGAGGCCTTTAGAGCTTTAAGTGGGAAGATGCAGGAGACGCTGGACCAGTGCTACAACAGTGACCTCGAGTTCCACATAACCGGTCCCTCCTGACCCCCGACGCCTGAGCCCGACTCAGGTCTTGCAAGATATGGCTGAAGGGGCACCTGCCCGTGTCCCCGTGCCCCAGGCCAGCCAGCCAGCGGGCCCCGCCCAAGCCCCAAGGGGCTGCTTCTAGAGCTTACACGGGGGAGACCCCATCCCTGCGGAGCTGGCGTCCCTGGAGTCCCCACTGTCCACCCAAGCTGGCTGTCCCCTCTGTCCCCTCCGTCCACTCTGAACCCAGTGTCCCTCCACCCCTCCGCACTGAGCCCAGCCGCCCTGCTGGCCCCCGGCCTTCCTCTGTGTGCACGGCTCCATGTCCCGCTTTATTAGCTCAACATGCCTCATTTCTGACCTCAGAAGCCTTTTTGTTTTATTGAAACTTTAAATAATTTCTGAGTGCTTAAATCAAAGGGGAATGTAGTTCATAAAATTTAAGGAAGAAACACATTTATCGGCTCGCACTGGCCACATCCACCTTGAAGCTCCTTGGGAGGCTCCCGGAGCCTGGAGGCCCCGGGAGCGGGAGGTCTCGCTGCCATGAGCTCGGGTCCCAACCTCCCTCTGTCTGCTCTGCGGGGAAGGCCCGACGCGGGCTCAGCCCTGCCGCCCGCCGGGGAGTCGACCCACCTGTGCACGTCCAGGCAGAGGCTCTGTCCTGGCTCCAGGATCTGCCCTGCAGCTCTGGGTCCTCAGTGCCTAGAGGGGACCTGGTATATAGTAGGTGCCTAATAAGTGTCTCCTGGAGTAGACTCAGGGGAAAGGGGTGGGGACTGAGACCTCTGCCTGCTTGACCTTTCTGCTCCTCACACAAAGAAACTCTCCCACTCCATGGACCCTCTGGGAGGGGACTGGCAGCTGCCTGCTGCCCACAGCCTCGGCTCTGGGACTCCGTCTATCAGGTCTCCGGGCCCTGGACCTCCAGCTTGGCGTCGCCGACCCAGGGAGCCCCGGTGATGGTGGGCTTCGGATGCACTGACCACAGGGGACTCTAGTGAATGGCGCAGAGGCCAGCCCTCCCCCCAGTGCCCCCCAGGGCAACGCTTCTGCATCACTGTGCACCCTGAGCCGTGGCCCCCAGGCTTTCTGTTGGCCACAACCCTGTAATGGCCGGCAGGTGCAGGGGTGCAGGGAGACAGGGCTCCTTGGAACCCCCGTGTGCTCTCAGGTGACAAGGCCCTTCTCAGAGTTGGTACCCAAACATGCGGGGCTCTGGGCACGTGAGACAGTAGCATGGACACTTCGGGCATGTCCTGTCCCAGAGTTCTCTTTGTGGGACTCGAGAGGGGAGTCACAGCTCTGAGGACCTGCCGGGGTCTCCTGGAAACGCCCATCCAGGCAGGTCCGCAAGCAGGAAAGGGCCTGGGAGCTGGCCTGCAGGTGCAGCCTGGAGTTCACCTCAGCTGGGCTCATCTGGGTGTCCAGGCTGTGAGGAGGGACACACCCTTCGGGATCCCTCAGGAGGGGGCTGGGAGAGTGCCCACGGCAGTGGTCCTGCCTGGAGCCCGGAGCTAACCGGAGCCGGGTCGTGGACTGGGGTAGAGGCTCCCCAGATGTGGTAGAGCGAGAGTGTGCTGTCTTTTTGCCTACAGAGAGCCCGCTACAGGAGGGGAACTGCCCAGGGCTGCAGCCCACCTCTGGAGTGTCCACGTCCTGCTTCCCCCTTCCACAGAGGGTCTCCCAGCCACGCCCAACTGCAGAAGGAACAGGCAGGTTGGTGCGCGGCTCCCTCGTGCTTCTGTGGACAGGCCCTGCCTTGCCCACCCACATGCCTCGCTGGTAGCTGGCCCTCTGGTCCCAGGAGGAGGCTGGGAAACGGGGCCTGGGGCGCATCAGTGCACAGCTGGCCTCATGTGCCTGATGTGTTCATGTCCCTGTGTTGACACCCAGCCTCGGTGGGGAATCATGAGCCATGGAGCTTTGGAAGGAAGGGAGCTCAGAGTGTGGCTGGGGCTGGGGTGCCGCAGTTGAGGGAGTGGGGCTGGGTCTCCTGCATCAGGGTGATGTAGACGTGAGCTCATGCAGAAGTGGGGTGCGGGACCGCTGCTGACTGGCTGTGTTTTGCGGCCCGGTGATAGCTGCTTCCATGCTGTTCTCACGAGGTCTTCAGATCTTCATGCAGGGATGTCTTATTTCACCAACAAAATCACAAAATCGCTCAGGCCAAGACTGTACTTTCATTCGTCCCTCCATCTCTGGCAGAACCCGGCATGCACACTGCTCTTGAGGGCTCCATAAGTTGGGGGTCGAGTTGAAGGCATGCTGGATGGGGAAGTCCTTGCAAGGATGGCACACTGGGGCCAGGGTGAGCATGCACACAGATGGGGGCTCCCTGGTTTTGTGTGCTTGGCTGGACTCTCCCAGAGGCTGGCCAGGCCCCAGAGTCCCCACAGGCCCTCGTGTTTGCCTCAGGCACAATGAGGTGAGGAGGTGAACTTTAAGATGTCTTTACTTTGAACGATTTTGCGTTGGGAGCTCCTGGCTGGTGTGAGCTGAGCTGTGGAGGGTGGTTAGGTAATCCCTGGTACTCAGCGGTCGCTCAGCCAGTGTTCGGTGAAATTAGCGGGGAGTCAGGAGAGCAGTGTGTGTTTCCAGTGAGGGGAAAACTGGCAGAAAGCAAACATGGTTTCCTTCATATTTTAGCTTCAAAGGTCCCCCCAGGCTGGACAGACATCCTGACAAAAGCTTTATACCTCGGCCAACAGTATACCAGCTTCCTCATTCTCACTGTAATCACTGTCCGTGTGTAGGTTGAAAGGTGTCATATGTGAAATCATCTAGCAAGATCTCCAACAAAATGAGCCATTGTGACTGTAATTGCTGTAAGATGGTGATGAAGATGGTGGTGAGGACACTGCTGGTGGTGGTAGTTATGATGATGATGGTGATGATGATGGTGGTGATGATGGTGATGGTGGCAATGATGGTGATGATGGTGATGGAGATGATGGTGCTGATGATGACGGTGGTGATGGTGATGATGGTAATGGTGATGGTGGTGATGATGGTGGATTGATGGTGATTATGATGGTGGTGGTGGTGACGGTTGTGATGATGGTGATGTTGATTTTGGCAATGATGGTGATGATGGTGATGGAGATGATGGTGGTGATGATGACGGTGGTGATGGTGATGATGGTAATGGTGATGGTGGTGATGATGGTGGATTGATGGTGATTATGATGGTGGTGATGGTGATGGTCGTGGATATGGTAATGATGGAGGTGATGATGGTGGAGACGATGGTGGTGATGGTGGTGGTGATGGTGGTGATGGTAGTGATGGTGGTGGTGATGGTGATGGTTGTGGATATGGTAATGATGGAGGTGATGATGGTGGAGACGATGGTAGTAATGGTGGTGGTGATGATGATGGTGACGGTGATGGTGATGGTGATGGTGGTGATGTTATAATGCTGACAATGATGCTAGGAGTGTACGTTTTGGGTAGTAGGACACAGAGAAAGATTGAGAAAACTGGGGATGTGTAGGGGCCACAGAAGAGAGACAAACATATTTCAAAATTAATAACAGAAACGGCTTCTAATTCCACACGAAGACCCAATAAATGTCAAATTCCACTTGTGATCAAATCGAGGTCATTTTCTGCTCTTACAGGATGGTGAGAAGGCATTTTGTTCCCTTCACTGGGTCCAGGCACACGTCTTAACGGCTCACTTCCCCATCATGGACATGTTATCTCCCAAATGTCTGGCTTTCCTGAGCACAGAAGTGCCATGATGGTCCCACGGGGGCCTATTGCAGGCAGGGTAAGCATGACGTATACTGACCCAGCAGTGACCTGGCCCCATTGTCTATATCCTGATTTTTATGGAATGTCTTCTGTAGCTAAAAGCATGAGCATTTGCATGGGAACTGACTTTATGAGCTATGTAAACATTTATTTAAAGAGAAATAAAAATAGCAACATAGAAAATAAGAACATAACTGCCCCTGACTGTGTTGTGTACCCCCCACCCCCGCCCCAGGCTCTGAGAGTATAATTATGTGCATGGAAATTTTGTAGCTCCTGTCAAGTACGTCTATGAGAAATATTACTTTTAAAGACTTTATAATGCAGCAATAACATTTCTGCTCCAGGCTGAAACATTACGGATCAAGGTGTCACCCAGGAGGTAATAATGTTAAAGCCCTTCGATTTGTGTCTTTAGACTTAAGTTGTAAATGGAGGATTAATATCAAGGTAGGCATTTTCAGCGACTGCAGATTTTTCTGTCCCCAAATTTAGTGTTACCTCAATAAAGAAATTTCGAAGTATGTCAAATGTTACTTTCATCCTGATATGAGCATTTCCTATGCAGACATGGGCCCTGCTCGTGTCTCCTGGGTCCCCTGCTGAAGTCACTGGGTGCTGTCCTCATTCTTGCTGGCTCTGCCCCAGTAAGCTTCTTATAAGGTAAAAAAAAGATTTATACTTAAAAAAGTTCTTATTTAATGTCTTCCTTGGTTTCTTTTTCTTTTCTTTCTTTTAAGATTTTATTTATTTATTTGACAGAGGGAGACATAGCGAGAGAGGGAACACAAGCAGGGACAGAGGGAGAAGGAGAAGCAGGCTCCCCCTTGAGCAGGGAGCCCAATGAGGGGCTCTATCCCAGGACCCTGGGATCATGCCCTGAGCCAAAGGCGGAGGCTTAACTGACTGAACCACCCAGGCGCCCCATTAAAATTTTTTTATTTAAATTCCAGTACAGCTAACATGTAGTGTGGTGTTCGTTTCAGGTGAGCAATACAGTGATTCATCACTTCCACAAGTCACCTGGGGGTCGTCATGACAAGTGCCCTCCTTCGTCCTCATCCCCTGTTTCCCCCCTCCCCACCCCCTTCCCTTCTGATGACCATCTCTGTGTTCTCTGTGTTAGAAGTTCTTTTCTTTTTCCTTGGCTTATTTGTTTTGTTTTTTAAATGTGCATATGTGTGAAATCATACAGTATTTGTCTTTCTCAGACTTACTTTGCTCAGCATAGTACACTCTAGTTTCATCCATGTTCTGCAAATGGCAAGATTATCCTTCTCTGTGGCTGAGTGATATTTCACTGTGTATATCCACTATGTCTGCTCTATGTGTTCATCTGTCGGTGGACGGTCTGGGCTCTTTCCGTCATCTGGTTGTTGTCGATATGCTGCTCTGAACTTCGGGCTGCATGTAGCCCTTCAGATTAGGATTTTTGTATACTGTGGATAAATACCCAGTAGTATAATTGTGGGGTCATAGGGTGGCTCAAATTTAAAAATTTGAGGAACCTCCTTACTGCTCTCCAGTGGCTGCACCTGCTTGAATTCCCACCAACAGTGCATGAGGGCTTCCCTTTCTCCGTGTCCTCACTGACACCTGTCATTTTCGCCACTCTGACAGGTGTGAGGTGGAATCTCCCAGCCGTTTTCGTTTAAATTTCCCTGATGATGAATGATATTGAGCATTTTTTTCAAGTGTCTGTCGGTCATCTGGATGTTTTCTTTGGAAAAATGTCTGTTCATGTCTTTTACCAATTTTTAAATTAGATTATTTTTTGGGGGTATTGAGTTTGATAAGTTCTTTACATATTTTGGATACGAGCCCTTTATCAGAGATGTCGTTTGCAATGCTTCCTCCCGTTCCATGGGCTGCCTTTTGGTTTCATTGATCGTTTCCTTTGCGGAGCAGTAGCTTTCTATTGTGATGAAGTCCCATGAGTTTATTTTTTGCTTTTTTTCCCCTTGTCTGAGGAGACATACCTAGAAAGATGTTTATGACTGATGTCAGAGAAATTACTGCCTATGCTCTCTTCTAGGATTTTTATGGTTTCCTGTCTCACATTTAGGCCTTTGGTTCACGTTGAGCCTATTTTTGTGTGTGGTGTAAGAAACTGGTCCCATTTCATTCTTCCGCATGTGGCTGTCCAGTTTTTCTAGCACCATTTGTTGGAGAGACTGTCAGTTTCCCATTGGATATTCTTTCCTGCTTTGTCGAAGATCGGTTGACTGCATACTCGTGGGTCCATTTCTGGGCTCTCTGTTCTGTTCCGTTGAACTGTGTGTCTGTTTTGTGCCGGTGCCATGCTGTCTTGATGACGACAACCTTGTAATAGAGCTTAGAGTCTGGAATCGTGATGCCTCCAGCTTTGCTTCTCTTCTTGAAGGTTGCTTTAGCAGTTCGGGACCTTTCGTGGTTCTGGACACATTTTAGGATCGTTTGTTCTAGCCCAGTGAAAAATCCCTATTTTGGTAGGGGTTGCATCACATGTATATTTTGCCTTGAGTGGTATAGACGTCTGAGCAGTATTTGTTCTTCCAATCCATGAGCATGTATACCTTTCCGTTTCTTTGTGTCACCTCCAGTTTCTTTCATCAGTTCTGTAGTTTTCACAGCACGAGCCTCTCACCTCCGTGGGGAGGTTTACTCCTTGGTATCTTGTGGTTTCGGTGCAACTGTAAATGGGATCGGTTCCTTGGTTTCTCTTTCTGCTGCTTCATTGTTGATATACAGAAATGCAACGGATATCTCTATGTTGACTTGTATCCAGCAACTTTGCTGAACTCGTGTATCAGTCCCAGCAGTTTCTGGGTGGAGTCTTTTGGCTTTTCTTTCACTTTAAATTTTTTAAAAAACTCTAATAAAATGTTTTAGTAACCTCTATCCCCACATGAAGCTAGAACTCATGATGCTAAGATCAAGATCCAGCCTCGTTTCACGTCATCTGCAAATAGTGACCATTTGACTTCTTCCTTGCTGGTTTGGATGGATGCCTTTTATTTCCTTTTGTTGTCTGATTGCCGAGGCCAGGACTTTAGTACAATGTTGGACAGCAGTGGTCAGAGTGGGCATCCCTGTCGTGTTCCTGACCTTAGGGGAGAAGCTCTCAGCTGTTCTCCATTGAGGATGATGTTAGCTGTGAGTTCTCATGGAGGCCTTTATGGTGTCGAGGTATGTTGTCTCCCTCCCTACTTTGTGGAGAATTTTTGTCATGAATGGATGTTGTACTTTGTCAAATGTTTTTTCTGCATCTACTGAAATGATCAGATGGTTCTTATCCTTTCTTTTCTTTTCTTTTCTTTTTTTTTTTAAAGGATTTTATTTATTTATTTGTCAGGGAGAGAGAGAGGGAGCGCACAGGCAGGCAGAGGCAGAGGGGGGAAGCAGGCTCCCTGTAGAGCAAGGAGTGGGATGTGGGACTCATCCCAAGATGCTGGGATCATGACCTGAGCTGCAGGCAGTGGCTTAACGGAGGGAGCCACCCAGGTGTCCCCTTATCCTTTCTTTTGTTAATGGGGTGAGTCATCTTGATTTGCAGATACTGAACCAGCCCTGCAGCCCAGGAGTGAATCTCACCTGATCTTGACGAAATGAGTCTTGTGCGATTGGATTCAAATTGCTGGTGTCTTGTTGAGAATTTCTGCGTCCCTGTTACCAGGAAGAGTGGTCTGTAATTCTCTTCTTTAGTGGGGTCTGTGCCTGGTTTTGGAATCAGGGTAGTGCTGGCCTCATAGAATGAATTTGGAAGTTTTTCTTCCATTTCTGTTTTTTGGAATAGTTTAAGAAGAGTAGGTATTAATTCTTCTTCTTCTTCTTCTTCTTCTTCTTCTTCTTCTTCTTCTTCTTTTTTAAAGATTTTGTTTATTTGTTTGGGAGAGAGAGAGCGCATCAGTAGGGGGACAGGTAGAGGGAGAGAGAGAAGCAGAGTCCCCGCTGAGCAGGAAGCCCGATGCGGGGCTCTATGCCAGGACCCCGGTGCCCCCCGTTTTAACTCTTCTTTAAATGTTTGGTAGAATTCACGTGTGGAGCCATCTGGCCCCAGACTTTTACTTGTTTTTGGTTCCTGATTCGATTTCTTTGTGGGTTATTTGTCTGTTCAAGTCTTCTCTTTCTTCTTGGCTCTGTTTTGGCAGTTCCTATGTTTCTCAGGATTTACCCGTCTCTTCCAGGAGGTCCAGTGTGTTCTCATGTCGCTTTCCCTGATATTCTCCTCTGTTTCTATTCTGTGCTGTTGCTTCTTACTTGTTCTCTCTCATTTGAGATTTTATTTGTTTGGGTCCTTTCTCCTTTTTGATAAGTCTGGTTAGAGGTTTATCAATTTTATTAATTTTTTCAAAGAATCAACTCTTGGTTTTGTTGATCTGTCCTAAAAAATAGAGAATTGAGGCACCCGGGTGGCTCAGATGGTGAAGAGTCTGCCTTCGGCTCAGGTCATGGTCCCGGCATCCTGGGACTGAGTCCTGTCTTGGGCTCCCTGCTCCACGGGGAGCCTGCTTCTCCCTCTGCCTCTGCCTTTCTCTCTGTCTCTTCATGAATAAACAAATAAAATCTTTAAAAAATAAAAAATAGAAAATTTAAATTGTCCTGTATCGATGAAAGAAATTGAAATTGTAAAAATCAAAGAAGTAAAAAATTGTACCCACAAAGAAAAATCCAACCCCAGATGGCTTTGCTGGAGAATTCTATCAAATATTCAAGGAGCAAATAATGTCAAATGTGTACCAGCCCTTCCAGAAAATGAAGGGAACGTTTCTCGCTCATTGGACACCAAACCACGAGAGGCACTTAACGAGAAACCAAATTGCACTGCACAGAAACTAATGATGTTATATATGTTGGCTAATTGAACATAAAAAAAAAAAAACCAAAACAAAAAACAAAAGCAAACAAACAAAAAACAAGAAAGCAAATTAGAGGCCAGTATCTCCAAAGAGCACAGGCACAGGAATTCTTCCTAAACTAGACCAGCTCCGGTGACATGAACCCTTACACTATGACCAGCGGGGCACAGCCAGGAAGGCCAGCTTGCTTGAAAGTTCAGAATCAGCCAGAGCCATTCCCCACCTCGCAAGATAGAGCAGAAGAAACCCGATGACCTCAGTCAATGTAGAAAGTGGGATCTGACAGAGTTTGACACCACCTTATGACAGAAACTCCCAGAAAGTTGGGAATTGTAGAGGATTGTCTCACTCCAATAAGGGGCATCTGTGTGAAAACTCCAGCCAGTGTGGTCGTCACCGTGAAACACTGAATATGCCCCCTCAGGACTGGGGCGACCCCGGGATTTCTGCAGCCAGCACGCTGATGGAAGTTCTGGGCAGCGCCTGGGGGAAAGGACTTGGACGTGGGAGAGTGGCCGGCCAAGGTTTTGAGTCTGATGCAGAGAGGGAGGCAGGCGGCACTGTGTGGGATTGGGGATGAGCCTCCAGTGGACAGAGGGGCTGATCTGGGCACTTGTCCAGGGTGATGGCCACGTGGGCACTGGTTTCCTGAGGGGTCCGGCTGCTCAGCTTACCCGAGAGAAGCCACAACAAAACGAACCACACATCTGCGATCAGGTCAGCCTGCTGACTCCGAAGAATGCTGTGTGGCCTGGGGTCGACAGTGCCGGGGGGTCAGGCTGGGGCCGTCTGCTCTGTGGAAGGAGCTGTGGACCTCAGCAACTTCATGTGCTGCAGAGCGTGGGCTGGGGCTGGGGTGGGGGTTGGCGTGGAGGGAGGCTGTCACCCTGTCTGCTTTGGTGCCCGTCATGGTGGCCACAGATGAGCCCGTGTCTGTTTCCCTGTTTCCCAGGGCTGCCACCAGAGCCCCACCATGGGGCGGCCAAAACAGCAGGAATCTGTCCTCCCACCACCTGGAGGCTGGAAGTCTGGCATCATGGCGTCCGCGGGGTGGGTGCCTTCTGGGGCCTGGAGGGAAGGTCTGCTCTGGGCCTCGCTCCTTGGTGCGTGGGAGCAATGCCCACGTTGCCGTCATCAGCACTGCCAGGTTCTCCCTCCTGTAGGGTTACCAGTCGTATTGGGGGGCACCCTATGCCAAGTGACCTCATCTTTGTAATTCTCCCCACCCCCATGACCCTATTTCTAAATCCAGTCACGTTCCATGGTCCTGGGCTTAGGGCATCCGCACAGATCATCAGGGACACAATTCAGCCCATGATAGGGTTAGGGGGTTGCCCCTCCTGCATCCAGTGGCCAACACGGGGACCACTGTCCCTGCTCCTTGGGCCTGTCGCACATGGGTCCTCTGCAGGCCCTGCCCCAGCCAGAGCACCCAAATGGGCCCTGGTGGTCTGCTGGGGAGAGCCGTGTGGGGCTGGGGCTGTGGGCCCGGGTGTCTGCACAGAGCTGGGCACTCGGTGGGGGAGCTGGCCTCCGACCTGGTCATGATCACCTGGCCTTTGGCCTCTGCTCTGGTCCAAGAAGGGCACGGATCTTGAGCATCAGTGGCGTGAGATTTTCTTTACCTTGAATCGGTTAAAATTCCAAAGGAACTTATACTATGCCCCCAAAATGAAAGACACATCTGCAACTTTATAATTTCTTATTTTTCTTATGTTAGAGAAATACGCTTTGGTTTGTTAAAGGCAGAGAATGACCAGGTTTGTTTTCATTTTAGGAAAGCTGCCAACTGTTGGTTTTTCTTTTTCATGATGTCTCCCTTGGATTTTCTCCTCCTCCCATGGCTCTGGCCGTGACCTGGGAGAGACCTCCCTGCCAGGGTGAGTCCCCCCGTCCACCCCGCAATGCAAACTCCCCCGAGTTCCTCCTGGGAGCAGCCCTGTACGCCTCACCTCTGCAGCCACCATGGGAGAGGGGGTGCTCTACCTTCTGGAAGGCTCCGCAGGGTGGTAGGTGGCAGTTAAGGTCTGGGCCCGTCCCCCATGGCCAGGCTCAGGGTCAGGGAGGGCTGAGGCAGCTTGCTGAGGGGCCCTGGAGAGCGGGGGAGGCTCATGGACTCGGGCAGTTACGGAACCCGGCAGGCACCCGTCACAGGGGATTACCTGAAGTCTCGCTGGGCTTGAACCCACATCTGGAGACCAGTGCTTCTGTGGGGTCAGGTCAGAAAGTTCTGGCTGAACCCAGGGGCACGTCCTCCAGCTGGTTGGGTCCCTGAGGATCACCAGGAGTCTCAGGGACATGAGGGGCTGACCCAGCTTCTCCCAGGCGCTCAGCGGCTCTGATGTGGGCCAGGTGGAGATGTGTCCACACTTGTAGCAGATTTCCAGCTTCTGCACGCTTGCGACTCGTGGTCATGAGCTGGTGGACGCTGGGCTGTGCAGTCCTCAGGGTCCGGTCACCCACCACGTTTGTGTTTGAGGCCGGAGCCATGAGCCCCCCACGGCAGCATCCTGTCCAGCTCAGGCGGGACGTGAGAGGGCAGCCAGCCCCTCTGCGCACCTGCTCGGATTTCCAGGTGGCTGTGGCTGCAGCCTGAGCGGTTCCGCGTGGGTTTATGGGTGTGGAGGTTTCTCCATAGTGAGCTGGTGCCATGCCCCAGGTCACAGTAGGAAAGGGATTGGGCCAGGCATGGGGTCCCTCCTGCAGGCGAGCCACACCATCCCCATCTTCACATGCATGCGGTCTTCCTCTGCGGGCAGTGGTGGAGGTGGCCCCAGCTCCGGTGGCCAGGCAGGTCTGTGGCTGGGGGACCCTGCTCCCTGACTCTTTGTGCCCACGTGGCTGAGCTGTGGCTGTCCCCAGTAGTCACTGGCAGCCCCAGACCCCGCAGGGGCTCACTTCTGCAGGGTTTGGAGAAACATATCTATGATTTCCTGCTGTTTGTATCCAAGCCGGGCAGAGGGGGTGCGTGCGGGAGTGTGATCCTGGCACGGAGATGCCACTGGCTTCCCGCTGGGGCCCCCACGCTGTTGGACAGGCGGCTTGGCCAGGGTTCATTCCATGCTCACTGGTTCTTCTGCAGGAAGATGAAGAGTTGCCAGTGGACACGAGTGTGGCCTCTCACACAGGCAGGCAGGTTTTGGTGGCATGGCCGGGCGGGTGCTGTCCTGGCGACACAGGTGGCACCAGAGCCCGGGGCTCGTGGGAGGAGGGGCCCCCAGAGCACGTTTGTCTTCCTGTGACTTCCTTTTGATCCGTAGTGTCGCAGGGAGATCATTCACAGCCTCATGACTTTCTGGCTTTCCGGGGGGTCTGGGCGGGGCGCCAGGCGGTGCTCGGTCCCTGGGGGGGGAATCCCTGGGGGGTGCTCGGTCCCTGGGGGGTCGTGGGGAGGCGCTTGCTCCACCATGAGAGCGTGTAGCCCAGGTCAGGCAGCCACAGAGCAGACCGTAGCTACTGTCCTGGCTGCAGACCTGCAGAAGCAGACATTTGTCCCTTAATACGGTGACAAAGAGGCTTTAGATTGTAAGATTTTTTTGTTTTTGATTTTAAGATTGTTTTAGATTTTTTAGATTTTAACAGGTAAGTTAAATCATGTGAAACAGAATGAGTGGCGGGGCCTCGCTCTAAGCGCGGCTGGTGGTCGTGCCCCGGACGCCAGGCCTACGGTTCAGATAAGCAGAGACGCGGTCCCCACTGAGCATCCTGCGAACGGTGGGCTGGTCCCATCGCCCTTTCCACGGACGACAGCATGTCGTGGTCGTGGTTCATGCACAGGAGGGGGCCACCACAGGGCGGTGACCGTTGGTGATGGTTCCTGGAGGTCCACCTGCTTGGGGTGTGGCCTCCTTGGAGCCGCAGCCCCACCTCCATCTTCTGGGTCATTGTCCTCACCCCCAGCTCCCCTGTCCTCCCTCCAACAGACATGAGGTCCTGGGGTAGCCGGGGGGGCTGCGCACCTTGGGGAGGAAGGTGCTTCCTCCTGCCTGGTCAGCCCCGGGAGCCCGGGGAGAGCATCTCGCGGGCTTCCCCTCCCAGGTCCTCACGGCGGCTGGCACCATTGATGGGTCCTTCGGCGGCTCAGTCTGGGAATAAGAATTACGAGGGTTATTTTCAGCATTTTCTCTGAGCTGGGCGAGGACTGAGATGGGGAATGATGTCTGTAGGGGCTTGTGTTCTCATGCAAAAGACACAGAGGGAGACACGCAAGCCACCCAGCGTCACAATCAGGAGCTCAGTGGTTAGAGGCACGGCGGCCTCCCCCCTGCACCGACCCCTTGAGAGGGCACGGCGGCCTCCCCCAGGAGCAGAGTGGGCGCCCCTCTCAGACGCGTGTGGGAGGCCGTCCCCAGAGAGAGGGGCCTGTGTGAAGGGGGACGGCACACGCAGCGCCTTGCCTTCCGAGGGTGAGGGGCTTTCGAGAAAGGAGGGCCGAGGTCATGCTGCAGCCCCAGCCCCAGCCCCAGGTGGGGCCCCACCTCACGGCCTCACCTCTGAGAACACACGCGGCAGCGGGCTGGGGTCCATCTAGGTGCTGGTGGGACACACGGCGGGGTGAGCTCAGCCCCTGATGTCCTGGATGTCCCCACGGACAGCCTGAGTGGCTCCACCTCGCCAGCGTCCCTGATGTTGGCTCTGCCACTTCTCCCCTAAGTCTAGACAAGGGGCTTCCGCCGGAAGTGGGGGCACCAGTGTCTTGGAGCTCTGCAGACGCATAGAGACAAGGGCACGGGAGGCCACCAGCCCTACCGGAAATACAGTAGGAGCTCCAGGAACGCGTCTGCTCCCCACAACTCCTCTGCGCCCCCAGGACCCTCAGCTGGTCAACTCAGGACTCACCTGACAAGGCGTTACTGAGTACCCATCACATGTCACATGTCACATGTCACACGTCAGACAAGGGACAATTCTTGCCCCCATGGAGCTCACAGACCAGCTGGGGGGGACAGAGTGAGCAGCAAACCTAATGCACAAATTACATGGTCACTTGGGGGAGGGGACACAGGCTGTGGCACAGAGCAAAGGGGCCATCGGGCCTTGGTGCACAGAGGTAAGAGGAAGGGGACACGGCCGAGCTGACTGGGGGGTCAGATGAGGCTTCGGGGAGAAGGTGAGATTTGCAGGAGAGTCTGATTGGCTACCGTTCTGGAAACCGTCCTCCAGTGTCCGTGGCCAGGAGTCGGTGTGGCGCGGCCAAGTCCTCTGGCCAGATCTTCCGTGGTGCAAGCACGGGGTCGGGGGCTGCGGTCTCATCTGGGTCGTGACCGTGGGAAAGTTCGTGCTCTGTGGACTTGAATTGCGGTGGATTCAGTTCCCGTGGTCTCAGGATGGAGGCCAGGGTTTCGGGCTGGCTGTTGGCCAGAGGCCGCTGGGGGTCCTAGGGGCCGCCCTCCACTGCTTACCTGAGGCTTCTTCAACACGACCTGTGTCCCTAAGCCCAGACCGCGGGAGCGCGTGTGTGTGCGAGAGATGTGGTCTCCCGTGTGACACGAGCACATGACATGTAGGTGATCGAGACCTGCCTTGTGTCCTCCTGTTGAGCAAGCGCCTCTGGGCGGGAGTCACGGGGTGTGTACCTCGGCGAGCAGGGACATGGGTCCCCAGGGCCGTCCCTACAGGGCGGGTGCCGCGTTTCCGGTGCCACGCCCACGGTGTCCAGCAGCAAAGAGACAAGATCTGATGCAGGCAGAGCAGAACCCACGGTCAGTGTCTCCGCCAGAGTGTCCTGTCCTCCGACTTTCCACGTCTCCCACAAGCACAGGCCACTGAGATGCCAGCAGGGAGGTGTCCGCCCTTGTCTGCACCCAAGGACAGAAGCCTGGTCCTCGTGGGGACCGTGGGAGGGTCCTGGTGGGAAGACAACAGGGCGTACCGGCAGAAACCACGGGGTGGCGTGGGCCGGTGCCGCGAAGGGATGTGGAGGCCTCGGTCCCAACCCTGCGGACAGTCCCCAGGACACCCAGATGTGGCCCCACCAGCTGTCTGGGCAACAGAGGCGTTTTCTGGGAGCCAAGGAGCGCACAGGGTACACAGTAGACACGTGACACCCGTTGTCCAGCAACCGGGAGCCGGGTGTGTCCTACCTCTGTGGGTTTCTGTAATGTCGCTGGGACACGGCCCGCGTGCTGCGGTACTCGCCCATTCAAAGTGTGCGAGTCGCTGGTCTGCGTATACCCGCAGGACGTGCAAACATCACCGCTGTCAGCGTGAGAACGCCTTCGTCCCCTGACGAGAGGCTCCACACACGGGCGCCGTCGCCCCTGCTCCCCCAGGGTGGAGGCCCCAGGGTGGAGGCCCGTCTCCGGGCTCCGCGCGAGGAAAACTCTGACCTCCACGTGTTTCTGCAGCGTGGCGGCCTCCTGCGCCACGTGGCCCTTCCGTCCGGCTCCCCTCACAGGGCGCCGTGTCTTTGTTGATCTTGTCCGTGCGTGTGGACCCGGCTACAACCGATCCCCAAGTTTACTGGCCCCAGAATTTTAACATAAACCTCGTGGGTTGCACGATTTAAATCCACTGTCTTGCTCACAGGAAGGTCACCTTCTGTAGCGACGGGCTCCGAGTTTCAGATTCGTCGCTGTAGCCGTCCTGACGCTAAGCCTCCCACGGGCGCGGATCGGAGCCAGAAGAACATTGGCCTCCACACCACAGATGACTTCCACCCGTTGTACAAATGTGATTTGGGAGAAAATTAGCTCTGCATCAATCACGGATAATACTGGGAGGCAGGCGGGTGCCTGGGGGCCTCCATAGAGCTGGAGATGGTAGGGGCTGTCAGATTAAATTAAAATGTACAACTCTGGAAGCTAAATGGGGATTTTTGTAGGAAAACTAGAACTTTTCTCTCTCGCATATGTGTGGCATTAATTTGGGAGAGTGCGATGTCTATCGGGTTCTAACTGTCCCTGCAGACCTTGCCTTCTGCCTTGGACGGATTGCCTGAGCCTGATTTTGACCCTGAGTAATTGAACAAAAGCGTCCAGCCGAGGCTCGTGGAGGGTACGATGGCTCCCCTCCCACTGAGTGTCCATCTGACCCTCCTTCCCAGGGGACCTGGCTTTGTCTGGGGAAGACAACCTCTGCCCTTGCCACGGTGAGGGCCCCTATTTCCTCCTGGGATAGGAGTCCTGGGATAGGTTGGCATGTGCCGGGCTCTGATCAAGGGTGCACGAGTGGGCACAGCCTGCAGGGACTCTGGGCATCATCCTCCCCCCAGGAGAGAAGCAGCAGCTCCTCCTTAATGTCTGGCCGCTGCTGCGTCTGGGCGTGATGCCTGGAGCAGCGGCAGACACCAGTCTCCCCAGATTGAGCGTGGGACCCACGCAGATGGTGGTGGCAACGAGAAGGAGGGACACAGCGTCTGCCAGTGTTCCCGTGTTGCTGGCAGCCTTCTGAAGCCCCCGTGACCCCGAGCTTCCCGCCCTGGGAGTTGCAAACCTTCTGGCCGTGCAGTCTTGGCTCCTCATGCCAAGAACCAGGGTCTCCTTCTGCTTCTGAAGACGCAGTGGAGAACGCTGTGTGGGTCGGGGTCTCAGCCTCTGAGCCAGCCTCCCAGAGAATGAGAGACCCCGGTGACGGAGGTCCCGTGGGGTGAGCTGGCCGCAGTTCCCAGCTGACCTGATAGCTCAGAGCAGACACGCACGTGAACCCAGAAAAGGTCAGCTGAACGTCCAACCAGAAAACCCACAGGTTCATGGAAAGAACCAAGGTAGTTCTGAGTATTAAGTTTTTGGACACTTTGTTATGCCGCAGTTGCTAACTAACACTTTTCCTTATTTTTAAGGCCAGAATGGGTCAGAGCTGTTTGTCTCCATGACTACAAGCATCCGGTGAAGACAGCTGCGTGGTGCTCAGACCCAAGACAGGACGCCCTCCCCGACAGAATGTGTTTCCGTCAGGGTCTGCTGTCGACGGACAGTGGACACCTCTCCAGAGTGGACCGGGTCGTTGCCGAAATGCATCCCTTAAAAAGCATTCCACTGCATCTTGAGAACAGCTGCCCCATGATGCCGGCCTCACAGGGAAGGCGCGTTCCCTTCTGCAGAAAAATCCCTCCCGGTGCCACTCTGGCCCTGCCTCTCTGGGTCCTGTTAGATCCGGGCGGCCGGGTGTGACCCCAAACCTCAGCGTGTGGGAGACACAGTGTCGATGAGGTCTCCAGTAGACCCTTGAAGATGATTTTCCATTGAATATTATAGGCTCTTCTAAAGGAAAATGGGAATGGGGGAAATTCTAGAGAAAAAAGCTAAAACATAAGTTCAGACCCCCCGCCCCATAGGTACACAGTCGGTGTGGAAAGCCGACAGGGCCCGGTGCCACTTGGGCCTCGCAGATGCCACATCGTTGGGCAGCTCCACGTCGTTTCTGTCTTGCAACAGAGCCGTGGGTCAGCCCGTGCCACCTGCTTGTCCGGGGCCGATGCCTCGTCTGTTTGACCCGACACTGCCCGTGATCACTGTAAACGCTGAGGAGGACCCTTCCCTTGTCGGACAGTCGAGCTCTTTCCGTACCTCATTCCTCCGGGCAGCACTGGGCTCGTTCATTCATTCATTCTGTGGGGAACCCCGAGCACCGGGTGCGCGGCCAGGAAGCAGGGACTCAGGGATAACCGGGCGTGGCTGTGACCTCTGGGAGCCCAAGGTCTGGTGTCCGATCCGAGGGGGTGGAGGGCGTGGCCCACAGGGTGCAGGCGCGGTGCCGGTGGCAGCCGACCTCAGGTGAGGCCACAGGCAGCAGGATCTGCATGAACAGTGGGGTCTGGAACGTTCCACCCAAGGTGGAAGGGAGGAGGCGGCAGAACCCACGGGTGGTGACGTCAGGCGGTGTTTGGGGGGCAGGAAACCAGCAAGGAGGATGCTGCGTTTGGGGCATGTTGGGTGGGTGCCCACCTCCCTGCTTTCTGCTCACCTGGGTGGTGCAGCACAGCGGGGTCGAGGGAGAAGGCGGCTGCATGCCCTGCCCCTGCCCAGTCCCTGGAGGGCAGCCTGGCCCCGTCCGAGGCACCCCCATCGAGGAAGCCTCGTGGCTGCACCTGTGACCCAGGGTGGCTCTCGCCTCCGTTCCACACCCGGCTGCCGCTCCTCCACCAGGTGACCTGAAGGCAGGCGGCCTCCAGCAGACGGCGCTGGACGGACACGCGGGCAGCTCTCCCCCTGCTGCCCCTCCACCCCATCTGTGCCCTACCCCTGCCCTGACGTCTCCTAAAAGGCTGCCATAAGCCTGTGACCTGGACGACCTTGAACAACTTAGGACAGGTGTGTGCGTGGCTCCCATCATCCAGAGAGGAAAAGGGACGGGCGGGACCTGGCCAGGACCTGCAGGTGCAGGGGGAGGGGGCTGTCCCTTTCCGCGCACGAGGCTCCCTTTGTCTTTGACTTCCTGCAAAGCCAGAGGCCCTCTGCGGGCTCTACCAGCGTTTTACCACCAGAACGGCGTCCAGCTGGCGAGCAGAGTGACATGGAAACAGCTCCCCACGGATGCACTTCCGACCGTCAGTGGGCAGCAGGATAAATGTCAGGGAGACAAGCGGCATTTGGGGAGGAAGCTGCGAGGTGCTCAGGGCGGTTGCTGGGACCCGGCCGTCTCCACCCCCCAGACGCTCTGTCTGTGTTTGTGCAACACGAGCCGGGAACGGGATCGGCTCCCAATGGCGGCTTTCATCCTGGAACACACACTCGGGAGCTGCCAGCTGCGGCGCCGGAGGGAGGCATCCAGACGACTGGGTTTGCACTCCAGCCGGCGCTCCCTCCTGTCTCCGAGCCTCGTCTCGGGTGGTCTGACCTTCCTGGAGCCCGAGTGTCGGGCAGGGCCGGCGACTCCTCCGTGGAGACTCGGGGCACAGCAGGTGCGGGAGCTCTTCCCGCCCAGACTCTCGGGCTGCAGCTCTAACCCTCCGCAGGACGGCGTCTGGACATGGGCCTTTACGGAGGTCACCGAGGGGACGTGAGGCCCAAGGGTGGGGCCCGGATCCCACAGGACTGCTGTCCTCGTACGAAGGATGCTGGGTTCACATGCACAGGGAAACACCTGGCCACGGGGAGGGATGGCGTCCACATGCCAAGGGGGAGGCCTCAGGAGAGCAGCCCTGCCCACGCCTGCCTTTCAGGCGTCCGGCCTCCAGGACCTGAGACAGTACCTCCCTGTGGCAGGAGCTGCCTGGTCTGGGGTCCTTGGTCGTTGGAAGGCCGAGCAGACAAACGCGCAGCTACTGACCGTCAGAGGACGAGCCCGCCCACCTCTGTCGGCCCCTCAGTCATGTGAAGACCTGCACGGAGCACAGCTGAGTGGGGCTGGGGGTGGCTGGCTTTAGAGCCATGCCAGGGGCCCACCTGGGACTCTGTGGGCCACCCAAGGGGACAGGCACCTCCTGCTGTGAGCTTGGGCCGCCGCTCGCCCTCAGGGCTGCCTTAGGGCACCATGTGTCGGAGGCCCCACGGTTGGCCCGGCTGCATGAGGCCTTGGTCCGGGGAAGACAGGACGCCGTCCTCCCGGCTGGTCCAAGCTTCCCTGTGTCACCGCCGGGTCCAGAGACGCCCCGGCCTCCAGGGAGGCTGACCAGAGGCCCGGGGCAGGCCCCACCTGGCGGTGGTCTCCAGTGACCTCCACGTCTGACCTCTTATCCTGCGGCCGGGAGCCGGTCACTAGCATCAAATCACCCAGGGCTCACCGGCTTGTGACTTTCCTTCGTGCCGCGCTCGTCTACGGGCAACGTTTCTCACGTTTCTCGAGGGACAGAGCAGCTCCCGCCGCGAGGGAGGGTTTTCTCGGCTCCCACGGTCTTTTCCTGTGCTCGGCTCTGAGGGAGGACGTCAGCCCTGTGGCCGGTTTGCGGCCCTGTCCATTCCCTAGTGGCCCTCCGGGTGAGAACACTCCACGTCTCTGTCGTGTCTGGGAAACCCTGGGGTTGGCGCTGAGCGATGGTGTGCGGCAGCCAGTGCTTTCTGCCGGGCGCTGGCCGTGGGCCTGGGGCCCCAGACGCGGAGCCTGAGAGGGTCCTGTTCTCCGTCTGTGGTCCCCACGTGCCTCTGAGGAGAGAGAGTCCTGCCAGAGGCTGTGAGGATGTCACCATCACGGAAGGGGCCTTTGGGCCTCGGAAAGTCTGACGTGCTGCAGGCTTCTCCCGGCCTCCCTCATTCATGCGGAAGGAGAATCAGGAGTCAGGCTCCTTTGGGTCTGTTCCCAGCAGTGCCTGAGGGCTTGACACGCACCCTGAGGTCAGCCCCACCCAGGGATGCCTGGAAAATGCGTCTTCAGGGGCGCCTGTAGCCTCCTTCCTTGTGGAGCACCTCATTTTGTTAAAGGGTTTGGGCATCCAAAAATGGGGTAAAAAACATCATGTGGTGTTCGTGCCTCCTCAAGGTTCCCCGCATTGCCTAGCTGGGAGGCAGGCCAGCCTGTGTCCCGCAGACGTCCCGGCGGGGTTTCCCCAGAGGCTGCGGCCGGTGCAGGTCAGCAGTGGGCATGGAGAAGGGTGCCTGCCAGTCCCGTCCATGTGCCCTGGGCACGAATGCGAGGGGACAAGCACCCACGGCTACTGGAGGTCACAGTGTGGGTGTGCTGTAGCCTGAGCCCAGGGCCTCGTCCTCCTGCCCTCGCTCTCACCCACTGCCCGGTGTCGGGGCAGCGGGAGCTGCAGGCCCCCCGGGAAGGGGCTGGTGTGCAGAGCTGGAGGGGGTGCTGGGGGCTGGCGCTGGGGTGGGTGGGGATGGTGGCCTTCTCAGCACTGTGCTCGGGGAGGGGGACAGCCCCTTCTGTGGGCTGACGGGTTGAGGCTCCTGGATGCTTTAATACTCAAGGAAGATGCTTCTGCCACACCGGCCGGGGTCACCGGTCAGTGCATGAGTGTGCGGAGTGGCTAGAGGCGCAGCCCGGGGTGGGGCCTTGCTGTGCAGGTGGATGGGCGCCCAGCTGTGTGGGGTCAGCGCCGTCCAGCTGTGTGGGGTCAGCGCCGTCCAGCTGTGTGGGGTCAGCTCCGTCCAGCTGTGTGGGGACAGCTCTGCCCAGCCCCATGGATGTTCCTCCTTCCGCAGAGGCAGGCCATCTGGCCCAGGCTACTGCACAGAACATGGCTCCGGAAGGTCCCTGAACGGATCTGGGCCTGAAAACCAAGGTCCAGGAGTGGCCTTGCTGGCCCACAGGTGTGCACGCGTGTTCTTGCGCTTGTGGGTCCCTGCATGCACGTGTACACATGTGTGTCTGTGCATGTGTGCGTGAGTGTCTAAGTCTCCGGAGGCCGCTCAGGCTGCACTTGCAATCCTAGAGCCGCTGCGTCTCTGTCGCTGCAGACGCTCGTCTCGTAAATGCGGTACGGATGCGGCTGGGGCGACTTCACTGTCCGACTGCGGGCTTAGCTGGCCTCTAAGGGAGAGTGGGAAGTTGTGGTTGACTTTCAGCGCTGGTTGCTGTTAGTTAATTTATACCAACCAGTTCCGGAAAGAAGGGGAGAAAGTTCCGTCTGAAGACATGCAGCTCTGGCAGCCGAGCGATCCTCTGAGAGGCGATGCATACAAACGTCCTTACTTTCTGGCATTTGTGAACTATTCGGGTCATTAGGACATTTGTGAGCTGTGCCGTGTCTCTCCAGCGTCCGGGCGCGGGGAGAGCCGCTCGGGGGGTTTCGCGTTTCTGAGCAAACGTAGCTGCTCCCTGTGATAGGAAACGACGGTGGGAACGAGGGAAACGCACAGAACGGACGCACGTCCTCTCCGCAATGTCTCCTCTCTGTGTCCGCGTCCGGAAGTCCCGCCTCGGATGCCGCGACAGCGGATTGTGCGAAAACGGTCCTCCAGGGACGGCAGCCGCCCGTGGAACCTCAGCAGACGGGAGCAGGGCACACCACGGCCACGTGCGGACACAGCACGTGCACACTCACTGGCCCGTACGACACACACACTCCCAAACGTGCGCCCCCAAGGACACGGTGCATTCATGCACACCCACATGTGCACACCCGCACACGCTCGTCCCCCACCTCACACCTCCGTTACTCCCACTGTACCCACACCCCCCCACACCCTGTGTCCACCACCCCACTGCCCACCCCAGATTCTTAACAGTGAACGGCTCTTAGGATCCGTTGCTACAAGTAACTCCTGGGGAGGAGTCCTGAGCCCGGAACTTCTCTCAAGCGAGCGATACTGACGGGGACGGAGCTTCTCTGCCGACAGCCCCTCCCGCTCCCCGAGCACGGACGTCGGTCGGGGCTCAGCCGTCCCCACTCTGGGCAGGAAGGTCGAGGACGTCGGGTCAAGGGAAGGTGTCCAAGCCACAGTAAGTGGTCTGTTGAGTTTGTATACTCAGGGATAAATGTCCAGTTCGTGGGTGTCCTTTTTGGAGAAGTGGACAAGCAGGAGGAGGTTCTCGGAGTGCTGGGGCTGGGGCTGGGGGCAGCGTGGGGTGAGGTCCTTGCTTCTCAGAATCCCGACCAGGAGCCCGACACTAACGGGGCTGCAACGTCCTGTGTGTTCTCTGTGGCCCGTGTGGTGGCGGCTTCTATTCAGCTCATATTTGACGGACACTCTCCCCTGGACACCAGGAGGGAGAGGGGGCCTGGGAGGAGCCCATCCCTGCCTCTGCAGGTGGGCCCTGTGCGGCCGGGGCTCTGTTCCCCCTCAGTGAGGCCGTGGGTGACGTGGGGACACGGCCTCAGCTTCTTCACCCCACCCCCACCCCACACGGAGCCCAGAGGTCTGTGAGGCGGAAGCACAGGTTCTCCCCTGGGTCCTTCTGAGCACACGTCCTGCCCTGGGTGGGAAAAATCCCCCAGGAAACACAGATGCCTCTGGCCACCCCGATGTCCCCTGTGGGGTCGTACTTTATGTCAACCTCACCCGCATGTCATCGTTCCCAGAGGTGGTGGCCTCTCTCCTGCCATGTGTGCGTTTGAGGGCTGCTGGCAGCTTCCCGCCCAGAGTGAGTCCGAGGGAGGCCGAGCAGGATGGTCGTCTGCCAGCAGGGTCAGCTCTGCTCCAGACCAGGGTCTCGCTGGGGACGCGGCCACCGCTGCAGGGTAGGGGCTGCATCACAGGCAAGGGTGCGCCCTGTATGTCCCTCCTTCCGCTCTTGTCTTGACTCAGCTTTCGCTGAACGTCTGGGTCTGGGCACGGGCAGGCCGATTCCTGCGGACGCCCCTTTCCTGGGCACATGGATGGCTGGTCCTCGCCCTGTGTCCTCATGGGGTTGTCCCTGTGTGTTGGTGTCCGGATCTCCTCTTCCTACAAGGACACTGTCACACGGGATCAGGGCCATCCTAAGGGCCTCATTTCACCTCAGTCAGCTCTTTCAAGGCCTCGACCTGGACACAGCCCTGCTCTGAAGCGTTGGGGGTGAGGACACCAGCATAGGAATCTCAGGGCCACAGCACAGCCCTGACGGCTGTCCCGTCTTAGACCCACTGCTGGCCCCAGTGTCCGGACCCGTGCCGGTTGTGATGGGCAACACCCACACGTGTTTCTTGGAAATTGTTTCAGCTTTAATGAGGTCAACCTGGCGTCCGAAAATTGCACACGGTGTATGCACGCGATCTGAGGAGCCCGGCCGAGTACGCATGCCTGCAACACCGTCTCCACAGCCAGGCGGTAAGCACGTCTGTCTGCACAGGGATTTCTTGTGCTCTTTCTGTTTTCATTCCATTTCTTCTGTGGTGAAGACAGTTTGAGATCTGCCTCCTCGGCTCTGAGTGCCCAGGGTGTACCTGCAGGAGCAGGAGGGGGTCAGCGCTCTCTGACGCTCGCCCTCAAACCCGTCTGGGCCCCTCCTGGCCCGGGCGCTGCTGGGGTAGCGTGCGGTTCACTGCAGCCTCAGCAGCAGGACGAGTGAGATGCCCCCTTCTTCCCCGAGAGCCGGAGCACAGTGGGGTCAGGGGCAGGAGGAAGGGGTGTGCAGAGCCCACCCACACCATCATCTGCCGGGTGCCACGTTTCCACGGCAGGGCCTGCCTCCCTGACCGGGTTCTGACCAGTCGTGTGTGTGGGTGTACATGTGAGTGTGCACAGGCGTGCATACCTGTGAGGGCGCCTGCGTGTGCACAGGTGAGCGTGCACAGGTGAGCGACGTCCGTGAGGTGCCCGCATGTGCGCTTCCGTATCTGTGTACACGTGCGTGTGTCCTGGGGCAGAGCCTTGGCGTTCAGTTAACCCAGTCAACCCTGAAACCCCTGTTTGTTCTTTCGTCAGAAGTGGTCCTAGAAAAACGAGTCGGGTTGGGACGCCGACCCCACCTTCTGCGTCTCTTCTGTCGTGGATGTCAGGCCCCCTCGGGAGGGCTAGCGGGGCTTCTCTGCTTCCAGAGTGTCCTGCCGCGGCCGGGGCGCTGCTCTCGGAGCCCGAGTCAGCCATCGGCGCCGGCAGGGCAGTGCGCGGGACCTGCTCTGCAGCCGGGCTGGGGAGGGGGCACCCGCCTGCAGTAAATGGGGCTCTCCCCTGTGAACCCTGCCCCGAGAGCCCCTGGCTTCCTGCAGGGCTTCCGCTCACCTTTCCCCAGGGAAGTGGAGATTCCATTCCATCCCGTGCGACGTCTCATACAAACGTCAGGCGGACGATGACCGTGGTCTGTTTTGTGGACCCAGAAGCAAGGAGGGAGAAGGGGAGGCCTCCGGAACCCTTGGCCCCTGGTGTGTGGGGTCGGGAGACAGAAGCCACCCTCAGCACGAGCCCCCACAGTCAGGGTCCAGCTCCTGGCCCCGGGGCCCCTGCCTCTAGGAAGTTGCTCTGGTTCCGCCGGCTGGGGCCAGACCTCCTGCCCAGACTTTACTCCGGACTTGAGTGAAATGAGAAAAAGTATAAAGTGATGTGTGAGCTTGGCGGGGCCATGGTACCCTGTTTGGTCAAACACATCTAAACATTGCTGTGAAGGTGTTTGTGAACGGTAGTCAACTCAGAGTACACGGGTTAGCCTACATTATGTGGGTGGGCCTTGTCCAATCAGTTGAAGGCCTGAGCGTGAGGACAAAGAAGGACCCGTCCTCATGATGGCAGCTTGGAAACCCAGCCTGAACGTCTAGGCCGTCCACCTTCCCTACAGATTCCATATGTAAGGCTGTCCTAGAAGCTTCAGATGTAAACTTGCCAGCCCCACAAACAGGTCAGCTAATCACTGAAAATGTGTCCCTGCCCCTGCCCTCAGGACACGTATGCATAACCCACTTAACTGCCCACACGCGTCCCGGATGCCCACGGGACACACGTTCCTGGAGATCCAGGAGGCGCACTCCCTTGTACCTTCAGTGTCTGAGGGAAGAGTCCCCTCTAGGTAGGGACATGGGGGTCGGATTGAGGGGAAACCCCTGCTTCCCTCAGAGCAGAGAGAAGGGGAAGCAGGTAGAGGTCAACGTGGCATTTCTGAAGGGGGACAATTCTGAATTCTGGTGTAAGAATCTCAGAAAATCTACTCCTAAAAGCACTGAGGACAGTGGAAAAAAAAAAAAAAATCAACGTTCAGAACACTGGGATTCAACCCAGGGCTCGCTGCCATTTGGAAAACATTTCCTCCGGGAAGCGGTGACTGTTGCTGACTATCGGTGAGGATGTTACCGTACTGACGTCCAAGCCGACTACCGAGCAATGACAAGTTCGCCTCCAGGGCTGGAGCGTCTCCTGTGTCCTCCCGTCCCTCCACCGCCGGGAAAACCAGCCTCCCCGTGCTCTGGGCCCTTGCTGAAGCCGGCAGCCCCGAGGCTAGGGGATGGGGGCCTGGTTTGGGTCCCCACAGGCCCGTCCCCGGACAGCTGTCCCTCGGCCTGTCTGCCAGCTCTAGCCCTCAGTCCTCCAGCCGGAGCAGGGGTGGGGGTGGGGGCTCCTCTCGCAGCCGAGCCTCCACCGGCCGCACACGGCGCCCAGCCAGCCCCTTCCTGCCGGCTTCAGATGTTTTCAGACGCCAAGTTTGTAGCTTCTGTTGCGCAGCAAGAGTTAACAAACGTGTGTGCAGTGGCCTAATTTCCCTCCTTCTTCCCCAGAGGGAGTCGCTGTCCTGAAGGCAATAACACTGAATAATTTCTGTTTCTACTTCGGAGAATTGCTAGAATTTAAAAAAAATTATTTTGCATTCTAGAACATTTACATGCATTCCACAAACGTCGTAGTTGATGTGTTTTCCGCTCAGTAAGAAGGTCTCGGGCCGTATGGACTCACGTTTTACTGTTTCGCGAGTTTCCCCTCAAGGTCCTCTTTCCCGGCCACGGCGGTGCTTTTAGAGTTTCGCATGACAAACAATGAGGAGACAGAGAATCTCCTGTGACCTCACTGTGAAGATTCCTTGACGACATTTACCTTGAAATAAATCCCCGAGTGGAAGGGAAAGCGGGCCTTCGGTGCTGGAAACAGAATTCAGACTTCCCGCCCAAACCGGGGCCCCGCTGGTGGCCGCAGCACCTCCCGGGGCCGCCTCCAGCTGGAGTCCGACGGCCGCTGAACTGACCCTCCTCCGTCGTCGGCGCTCGGGTGTCCTCTCTGAATCTTCCGTTCCTGTCCTCCGCCCGTTTTCTGGTTAGCTAGCTGACTTTTGTATCTGCTTGTAGGGTTTCTTGTTACATTAAGGATACTACGCCTTTCACGTGGATACAAATGAGAAAAATCTTCTCTTACTCTGAGATTTGTCTTACTAAATGCAAATTGTCCTTGTTCCAACAGAAATCTAAACCTTGCGGATTCACTCTGCTGGCCTTTCCCGTGGGGTTTACGCTTTGTGTCCTGGCTAACAACCCCCCGAGCCCAAAGCCATAAATATCTTCCTCATAATTCTCACCACGCATTTCTCATCTCCTGTTTCCCCTCAAAATCTAATTCACCCGGATTTTGTCTGTGATGGGGGGCTGATGATTCTGATCTCACCCTCCCTACCTCTGCACCCCGCTTTTCTTTAGGAAAGGCTGAGTTCCCCCAACCGGCCAGCACCCAGGCCGTGAGCGGCTCAGCACCGGGGAGACCACGCCCTTCACCTGTCCCGACTGTGCTTCGGGCGAGGACACGCGGTGACGTGCCCCCGGAGGGATGGGCAGGCGCTCAGGGCTCGGAGCTCAGGCCTCGGGGCTCAGGGCTCGGTGCCCACTGCTGCCGCGTTCCCAGCTCGGCCTCTTCTGAGCCGTGATTCGGGGCCGGCCTCTCTGCACCTGGCGTCCTCCTCCTTGAGACAGCACAGAAGGTCAAACCCACCCGGCCGTGGGGCTGGGGTGCGCCCGGAAGCCTGGAGCCACGCCGGCCTCTCCGCCCAGGGGAAGGACACCGGGGGACGCCCACTGGGGGGACGCCCACTGGAGGGGCTTCCGAGGTCCCCCTCATGCTCCAGCGAGTGCCCTTGGCCCGAAAGCTCCGCGGAGGAAGCGGCACGTCATCCGCCATCCCAGGCATATTCGCTTCTGGGTTGTCCGTGTTTAAGTAAGACTTTTATATATCTCGATAATGATATCAATAGATCTCAATCTGGGTAATTAAAATCCAACAAGACATGCCGGGGACGTAACAAACGCCCACAAACCATGTCGACGACTGCAAGCTGTTCCCTTGCAGGGAGGCGTCCTCGCGGGGTGGGGAGCTCCGGGCAGCGGGCAGAACATCACTGGGGCTCTTGCGGGACGTGTACCCGGTGGCGTGTTTTCGTGCTGTATTTTATTAGACTCAGTGGGATCCTTTTGTGAGAGGACACTCAGCACACAGCAGAGCAAACAGCCCGGGGTCAGGGTCCAGCTTTGCTCGCACGCCCTCCGTGTGGCCTTGGATGAGACGGGGCCCCTCCGTGAACTCCTGCAGCCCCGTGAGGACAGGCTGTCCGCTCCCTCCCGGGGCTCACCCACATTTATTCATGCAAACAAGGTTTCCTACACGCTGTCCTGCGAAGGTCGTCTGAGAAGGGAGTGGAGTGCTGGACGCGGGGCCTTACAGCCCCATTTGGCAGCTCGGCACCCTGCAGTGTCGGTGAAACGGGCTCCACACTGTGGCCAGAGGAGGCCTTGTTGACCTTCCCCGGCACGCGGTCACTGCCGGCCCCTCCTGAGTGTTGTCAGCTGGGCTCGGGGAAGGGGAGGGGTTCCCCGGGCAGGCCGGGCCGGCGATGACCAATGCAGGGCCAGAGCTGCCCTCCGGGCTCACGGCCGGCCCCACCTGCTGCCACTCACAGCCCGGGAAGTCACCATTCCTCTGTTCCTCGTTCTCCCCAGCTCCAGAGAGGAGAAAATAGTTGTTTCTTTTTGGGGGGCGATACAGCTGGAGAAGCGGTCAGGCCAGGGTGTGCACCGAGCACACTGGCCGCAGCTTGCTGGGTCAACGTGGTGGTGAGGTCTCAAGTGCGACAGAGCTCACGAGGTGCGCCTGGACCCCGGGAAGCAGACCCAGATTCAGGACCCTGGCCAGAGACCGGCTTCCGGCCGGGTTGTGTGTGCGGTGGGGGGGTCTGGCGGAGATGGTCGGGAAACCAGGACGCACTTCTGGTGCCAGACTGTCTCCTCGGGGCTCGTGGAGGTTTGGGTCTGAAGCGGTATTCGTGAAGCCCGTGTCCACGGCACGTCAGACGAGGCACACACAGGCCCGTCCCGCGGTGCGCGGACTCCGGAAGCCAGGGCTGAGATCTTCTGGGGGGCGTCCCCGTGACCCTTGGGCTGAGTCTGTCCCCAGCTGTCACTCCCCAAAGAACTTAACACAATGATAATTTTGCTCTATTTACATTAAAATCAACAGATGTTAGCAAGTTAATGCCATTTATTATATAAGAAGTGATGACAATACAATTAGTATTTTTAAAACTATAATTGTAAAATTGACCTTATTAAAATTCCACTTCCTCCATAATTAAAAAAAAACCTAATTACTTCTAGTAATTGGACCAGAAATGACATTTTCAGTTCATTAATATTCAGCAAATGGTTTTGAAGATGTTATTGTGCTGTGTGCTGTCAATCTCTAGCATTTCTGTTTATTTTTTCCTGAAAAGCAGTCTGGAAATAATAGTTTGCATTTTAACAAGATGTGCACCCACCAATTGCTTTTATAAATAAAGTTTTTAATTGCTAATTAAATTGTGGGGACTCTGCGACACTTTCTAAGCTTGAATGTGGGGGGCAGGGCCCTGACACCAGGTCTGGATGGAGCTCATCAGGCCTTCAGGCCACTGGCCCGCCCGCCGCCTCCCTCCTTTTGCCAGCAGCGGGGTGAACAGGGACCCCGGGTCACGCCTGGCTGTGCCTGAATGCCAGAGTCTAATTACTCGGCACCGGGAGGTGGAGGCAAATCAGAATAACGGAGTGTGAACTAGGTTTGTAATTAACTGAGCTCAGCTGAGAAGAGTTTGAAAGAATGGAAATCAAACTGTGTAAGGCTGCCATGGGGAAGGGCTCCTGGCTAAGTGCAAGGTGGCGGGGCTGGGCCTGGGGGCGTCCTCTCTCCCAGATAAGGCAGAGCTTGTCAGAAGGGCTTCTGTGCTCCTGTCCCTGTTTGCTCCCTGCAGAGTCACTCCTTCAACACATGAGATGTGGGCTTGTTGTTTGCTGGAACAGGTCCTCCCCGCAACCCCAGCTCCTCCAAGCGTCCGGGTGCCCTGCGTGCTGAGAGGCCCAGGCTCGCCACCAGACCAGGGCGGGGAGGGACCGACGGAGCCTCCAGAGAAGATTCTGCTCTGTCCAGAAATGTGGGCTGCTGGCCCCTGGGGAAGTCCCTTCCCCCACACTCGTCCTCCACGCCCTGGAGGGCCCGGGGGCCTTCGGGGCAGCCGGGGTGGGGGCGAGCAGGGTGTGCACTGTTACAGGTGAGTGGAGAGAAGCAGGGAGTGCAGAGCCCGAGGGTCCACCTGGGGTATCTGTGCTTGGAGGGACCATGGCCCTACTCACTGTCTCTGCTTCTGTGAGGCCAGATTTCTCGAAATAGGTGTGGTTCCTGACGGGCGAAAAAGAATTGCACCATTAAAAGGACTAAGTACAAAGGCCAGGTGAGGTCTATCTCCCTCTGGGCTGGTCCAGGGATGCTGTAGCCTTACCTGGTAGCCGCAGGCCAGCGTCCAGCCAGGCCATCCCCTGGGGACAGCGTGGTCTTGCTGGCCTCAGCCTCTGCCTGCACAGAGCTCCGGGGGACCTGTGGGTTCCACGGTGATGAAGCCCCCCTCACAGGCGGCCCGCCACCCTCCCACGTACCTCATTTGTTCTGTCTGTCTTTCTGGGTCTCTGTCTCTGGGTCGTGGGTCTCTGTCCTTCTCTGTCCACCTCTGTGATCACGGCTGGGGGTTTTCCCTCTGAGGTTGGGTCGGATCTACCTGATCAGACCGTGGGAGGGTGAGGAACCCGGAAGTGACCTGCTGCTTGACGGCGGCCGCACCTGAGTACATCCGCAGGGACTCGGTTTCCGAGTGCGGTGACGCCCCGGCTCCAGGGTCCTGGCCTCCAGCCTGCCGCTCCGAGGGATATGATCCCACCGGTAACAGGGATGTCAGCAGAGTCACGTAACTGCATCAGTAACTGTGAAACTTCAGAAACTGTGAAACACCATGAAAGTTCCCCTCAACAGTCCTGCCAGGAGGTGAGGTGACCCCTGGGGACCACGGATGGAGGCTGGGCAGGACTCTGGAGCCTCCAGACTCAGACGGACAAGAGCCTCCAGGGTGAGTCTGGGACGATGACCAGGTAGAGCTGGCGGAGGGGTGTCCTCAGCCGCAAGACCACGGTCGTGCCACTGGACCACCTGTGGTTGTGCGACATGCGTGTGCACATGATTCAGAGCCTGCGTGTTCTCGTGTCTACGGAGCGTGTGTTTGCACACCTGCAGGCAGTATGGGCGGGAACTGGCCTCAGACGCCCGAGCACCCCCATGCCTGCTGTGTGCCCCGTGGACGCAGCGGAGGACTTCCTCCTGGCCAAGAGGGTGCACGGGTCGCACGGGAGGCCTGTGACGGCCTCTCTGACGCCAGCAGGTGCCCGGGGGCTCTGTGGGCTGGTGAGGTGGGTGACCGAGTGCCCTCCACACTCAGTGCCCTGGAGCACCAGCACCCGCCTTTATAATGCAAATCAGAAACAAGTCGATATTTTACTGCCAGGCGCTCTGGAGATAACACGATGTAACGTGACACATTTCTCTCTTTTTGAAGTGCGATAAGCTTACAGTTAAGGAGAGATCCGTGGGCGGTTTGAATACGGGTTTTTGCACGGATGCCCGTAATGGAGCAGCTCTTCTGAACCTTGGGCGAAGTCCATCCAGGCAACCTTCCCTCCTTCCGCGGTTCTGGGAGCTCAGGGTGCCGAGACCCTCCTGAGTCTCCCTCCGCCTCCCCCTGCCCCAGCCATCTCCCACCTGGATGACCTCCCCTCCTGCCACACCCCACTTCCCTGACATCTCGGTTGGAGTCCAGGCCGGATTTGAACGTTATCCAGAAGGATCTCCTCGTTGACACTAGTGCACAGGCCGGGCTCTCAGATCCCCAGGAGGTAAGAAAATATTTTCATTTTACAAGTTCTCCCCTTTATTCCTGGCCCAAGGACAGGAAGAATTGCTGCTGAGGTCCACGTGGGTTTAAGGGAAAGGCACTGACTGACCCTGTGATCAGCACGAGGGGGGCTCGCTGCCAAGAAAAGGGGGTAACGACGCAGGACAGCCTTCGGGACCTGCTTTACTGAATTTCAGGCACTTACAGACTACGTCAACTGTCAAGAATAATGAGGTAGTGAGAACCCATGTCCCCTCATCTCGGTTAAGAAAGCAGCATTTCCTCTGAAGCCCCTTACGGACCCTCCCATCCCCTTCCCTCCCCAGCATCCCTCTATCCTTCTCAATCGTTGCTTTGTGTTTGCACCGATCGCCGTAACAATGTATCACACATGTCTGCCCGTCTCTGGGTTTGATAAAACAGGCAGGTATTACATTGCGTGGACTCGTGTCCTAAACTGGCTTCTCTTCCTACCGCCGTCACGCTCCTGCCATCCTCCGACGTTGTTTCCTGTCACTGACGTGCGTGCATTCACGGATGTTCCTTCGCGCGAATACATAAACATATTTATTCATTCACTGTATGATTCATGGAGATCTGGCTTGCTTCCAGTTTTCTAGTTTTCCGCCATTAGGGACAGGATGCCTGTGAGCTCCTTTTGTTTCCTGACGCTCACAGGCAAGAGGTGTGTTAGAACCGAAGCCTTCCCACGGACTGGCCTGAGCGTGAATCATGCTCGAATTCACTTGGTCTGACAAGGACAAGTCATTTTCCCCAAGCAATGGCTCCGATATCCTCCCACCAGAGCTGTAGGAATAGTTCCGGTTCCCCACATCTCTGTTGACAGTGGACGCTTGGAGATTTACACATTATCTGTTCTGCTACCGACAGAGAGTTGCACTGCGTAGACGGTTACATATTATAGATAAAGTAGCTACGACCGCTTGTGGGTGAGTCTTTTCCGCGGACAATCATTTCCATGACTCTTGCAACACCTGCCACAGAATCGCAACAGAATTGTCAGAACTGTGTACTTATATTTATAAGAAATCTTTATTTGCCGTTTTCTCTCATTTTTTGCTTTATTCTGCATTGATATTTTTTCTTCTTTCCAATCTTTCCTCGGACACTTTGGACAACGGACACTCTGTGTTGTTTTAGCCCATAAATGTCACCCCTCAGCTTCCTCCACGTTTGACAAAGACCCCAGGACATTCCAGTCATCTCTCTGACTCATGCACCATAACCGTTTTATGTATATGTTTGGCAACACCCTGGGTACGACTATATTTTGCATAATTGTTTATCTCACCTTGGTGATTTCTCGATGCCTCCCTTGTCTTTCTGTCTGAGACCTCCCGGTGCTGGCATCCTTCTGTGGGAACTGCGCCCTGGATCTCTGTGAGGGAGGATCTGCTGGTGTGACCCGTCCCCGGTTTGGGTCTGGAAAGTGTCTTTGGGTCTTTTGGTGCTGAGAGATGCTCCCGACATCTGACGGGTACCCACTGCGGGCGCCGGCAGCCGCCTCCCGGCCCAGCGCCCTCGCCAGGGCGGCAGGTCGCTTTCAGGCAGCTCGCCGTTCCTGGAAGACGCTCCCGCCTGGCTCCCAGCAGCTTCAGACCTTCTCTGTATCTGCGAGTTTGCACCGTCCCTGTGTTGTTTCAATGCATCAATTTTATTCATTTTTATTCTGCGTGGAATTAATTGGCCTTCTTGAATTGGAGATATCTTTAATTGCTTTCTTGTTTTTTTTGGAAATTTATTAGCCATTATTGTTTAAAAGATTGTCTCTGTCCTATTGCGCGTCTCTTGTTCTCTTGCTGGGGCTCCAGGTAAATGCGGGTAAACGTCCTCGCTCTGCGTTCCAGCTTCTCCCCCCAGTGCGGCCTCCCCGTCTCTCCTGATGCAGCCGGTGTGACTTCCTCTTCTGTTCCTTCTACCTCACGAGTTCCTCCTTCTCTTCAGCCTCGCCCATAATCCATTAAATCTGCCCAAGGAAGTACTCCTGTCAACGATTGGTTTTCGCCTGTGGCGGTCATCTTTGCGTCGGGCAGACCCGGCCTGGTCCTTGTTCACCTTCTGGAGTCTCTGGTCCTTGGAGCACGTTCTCAGTTTGGGTCTTTCACACATTCCGTCTCCTTTGTTTGTTCCCGTCTGTTTTATTTTTCTCCTGTGCTCCTTGTTTCCTGTTTCTGTGTCTGTTCTGTGATTTCTTTCATGATGAACGGTTCCTTGTTCTGGAAGCTTTCACAGAACAGCTCGTAGCCTCCGGACGGCCTCTCCAGGGGCTCTGAGTGGAGGGCTGAGTTGACATTTTATCTGGACCCCATGGTTAGCGTGTGCCTGGGTTGCTCACCCAGGTCAGATGGCCTGTTGTCGAGAACTCTTAGAAGGAGCTCTCCCCTTCCGGCAGTTTGCTGCTCTGTCTCCTGATGGGAAGGGCCGCTTGCCTTCTCACGCTGAGATGCGGCCCTGTGGGGTGGTCTCCCTGTGCTTCCTACCTCCAGAAGACCTTGGGCTTTGCCGCCTTCTTGCAACCGACCATGCCACTGATGTTCAAGTTCAGCACAAATGGCCTCAGGGTGAGGACCAGGTCTACTGCGTCCTCCCTCGGCTTGCGGGGGGCCTGACTTTTTGTGCGTCCTCCGATACACTTCATATTTTATTTGGGTTGTTTTTTGTCTTCAGGAGTGTAAAGGACCTATTTAACCAGAGGCTTCCATAAAGGTTAAACAACAGTCTTGTTGTTTAACCCTTAAACTGTCTCTGCTCCCCTTCCCCCAGGGGACTGACTTAAAAACAAGTCCCGGAAACCAGCTCCAGGTGATGAGGGAGCAGGAGGCTGGCTGAAGACAAAGCAAAAGTTGGCACCTTGCACCCCCTCTCTATCCACTTCCCCTCGGTAATATGTGTGACATCCCTCAGGCATCTCTGACAACCGTAAGAAAAAAATAGTTAACTTGCAGAGATCACAATCCTACAAGACAGGAGTCTCCCTTAGTTTACAAATGTCCTAGAGATCTACAAACAAAGAAGTTACCTTATCAATAGCACAATTTCCAGAGGCAAATAACTCAGTTCCTCAAACCCTAATGTCACCCTCCCCTCCATAAACAAAACTGAAGGAGGCTGAGGTTGAAGGAAATGTAAATATAGTTAAATCCCACGCCTGGGTGGCTCAGTGGGTTAAAGCCTCTGCCTTCGGCTCGGGTCGTGATCTCAGGGTCCTGGGATCGAGTCCCGCATCGGGCTCTCTGCTCAGCGGGGAGCCTGCTTCCCTTCCCCTCTCTCTCTTCCCCTGTCTCTCTGCCTACTTGTGATCTCTGTCAAATAAATAAATAAAATCTTAAAAAAAAAAGAGGAATAAAGAGAGGGCACTAAGTTTAAAAAAGAAAAATCTCTTCTGAACCTAAATCTCAGTAACAAAGACGCTTGATAGCAGGATTGTGACATCCCACCAGGAATCTCCCAACTATCTTGATGTTACTGGTTGGCCAAAAGACAACACTGATCAAGTCCCAAGGCCTCCGGTATCCCGGCACCTTGTAGGCCCTCGTTAGCATATGAAAGCTCCGTTGAAAACTCCCTTCCCCTCACCTTCCCCCAACTGCAAGGTACAGAACGTGCCATCTCTCACAACCCGGGGCAGCAGCTCTTCCTGCCCACGGGTCCTGTCCCCGTGCTTTAATAAACCACCATTTTGCACCAAAGATGTCTCAAGAATTCTTTCTTGGTCATTGGCTCCGGACCTCAGCCCACCGAACCTCACCTAGGTTCTAGAACTTCATCACAGGTAACAAAGCCCCGATGCAAGGGTGGGTCAGGCCAGGCGGAGACATCTGATGGGGGGGCGCATACTGTCTCCTTAGTTACCAAGGAGGATGGTCCCCGCCCTTTGGGCACCTTTTGGGCGCCAATTCTGACCAAGGTGATAGGCTGGTTCAAATGTCTACTAGTGTAAATTGTAATTCAATTGGTCACTTACGTGTGACCTAGCAGGACTGTGCAGCTTTCTCTGTGTGTTACAATCTCGTTGGCCACCTGTGCGTGGCCAGGCCCAACCGCATGGCCTTTGCCCTTGAAAGCTAGTCTGTGAAACAGAGAAAGGTCGCCCTCTCTGTAAGAGGTGCGGCCCTGGCCGGTCAGTTGGATTTTTGATGCTTGGTGCGAAATAAAGCATTGCTTGACCTTCGCTTTTTACCAGTGTCGCTCCTTTGACCATGGACCCATTTTGGGGGACCCAACAAGGAGGTGAGTCAGATGTTCACGCTTCCAGAGAGAAGTTCTAGGCAGCGTCTATGAAACGCTGGTCACAATGGGTGGGTCGCGAAGTCAGCTCGGAGGGTGGTGACAGCGTGTTTAAGCAGAACTGAGTGAGACAGCACAGGAAGGGCTGGGCTGCTGGGCGTGGTGAGCGTTCGGTCGTTACACCGGGAGTTCTTTGCGCACCCAAGCACGCACGGGCGGGTAACTGCGTTCCGTGTGAAACGTGCTTCCTACACCCGGTGACACAATTACCTCTAGGTGATTCCTGTGGTTGCCACCGGGGGTGTGGCATGTCCTGTCTGATTCAGCAGGTCTTGAGGCGGTGGGCACCAATGCATTTCCAGCAAATTTCCCACTGGCGCCCATGCTGCCAGCCTGCTCCGCGTGGTCCACATGCCCCTCCCGGCCATGCGGCTGCTGCGTCAGTCACACAAGCTTTTAAGCTCTGTCATCATCTCACCCCAAGCCTCTCCCAACCCTTCCCCATCCTTGGCTCCACAGAGCCTCATGTGCAGCCAGACCCACGGGTCTTTCGTGCTGTGCCGTCTCAGGAGTACTGGGGTCGTCTGGAGACCCTGTCCAGGCCCGCCCTACCCCTTGGGTGCTCAAGACCATCCTCCGCAGCCTTCCAAAACAGCGGGTGTCATTTATCTTCCTGCACCGAGTTTTCTCTGCTGAAGGTTTTTTTCCCCCTCGCTGCAAGACGTGCATACCAAATTTCCAGAAGTCAATCACTGAAAGCTAATAAAGATGCCCAATAAATTCAGAATACACCTTCAAAAGAGAACACCATATGCAAATGACAACGTAATTCCGTTATTAAATGTTATTCCTGAAACACCAGTGGAGGCAGAGCTGTTTAAATTGTAGGTCCGGCATAATTGCTGTTGTGTTTTCTGGCGGCAACAAAGATTGTAGTCAAAGGGCCATAAAATATAATAGGCTGTTCTGCCCGCCTTTGTTTTCCAGTGTAAACTACTTGCATCACTATTTACATATCAATGCAAACTTCCTTTTGCTAAATCATGCAAACGAAATAGCCGGTTAGGCACAGCCCTGGAATGGAGCGCTGGGGACCAGTTTGGAAGCTATCTCTTCTTTATTTATCCCAGATCCCTGAACATTTGGGCTGGCTAGACGAGTCACGCAATTACTGGGTATCTCCGGCTCAAAAGCAATGGTTTATTGTGCCCACTCGATCTGGCGGGGGTCCCGAGGTTAGAGGGCGGGAGGTGTGTCCAGCCCCGCGGGGTCTCTGCTGCTCTGCACAAGCGAGGCGTTAATGGTGAGGGACCTGGGAAGGCTCAGGGGGTCCGGCTTTCCAGTCCCAACTTCGGAAATAGCAGAGTCTTATCCTCGGCCACGTCAGGCAGGCATTCGCGGCGAGGTCTGCAGACCGGGTGAGGTCTTCCCCCCCACCCCGCCGTCCCTGTTGATGAGGGAACAAAAGGCAGCTGAGGACAAAGCAAAGGCTGACGCCCTTCAACCTGCCCCCACCCCCACTCCTGGGTGGGGCATCTGGTCCTTAGGAATCTCCCACCCATCTTCATGTTAGTGCCTTGCTAGAGGGCAAACTGACCTTGACAATGGCAAGGCCTTTGGTATCTCCTAGGTCCTCTTTAGCATATGAAAGTTCCACTGAAACCTCCCTTTTCCTTACCTCCCCTGCCTCCGCGGAGCACAACCTGCCACGCCTCCCAACCCCGGGGCAGCAGCTCTTCCTGCCCACGGTCCTGTCCCGGTGCTTTAATAAACCACCATTTTGCACCAAAGATGTCTCAAGATTTCTTTCTTGGTCATGGGCTCCGGACCTCGCCCCGCCGAACCTCACCTATAATCTACAATTTCATCACTGGGCCGGGATGTTACAGGCCTGGATGGCCCTGTCCTAACCCATTCGTCCCCTGAACATTCCCCAAACGGAACTGTACATAGTTGTGGAGGCAAACAGCCCGTGAAGGGTCAGAAAAACCGCATAACAAGAGATCCTTATGCTAAAGAGGTCCGGGGTCACTGCCCGGCAGCCTCCCATGGTCCCCGCCAGAGAGGACCACGGACTTGGGTGCACCACACGAGGGAGGCTCGTTCGCCTGGACCCTACCCACCTCTGCACATGCACACAGCTCCGTGGACAGCGGGGGGCGCCCCAGACGTGCCCAGGGGAGCCTTTGGGGAACCCATGAAGGAGCTTCTTCACCTTAATTTGGTGGATTAAGAGGAAAGACTTTAAATCCCTTAGGACGCACTTGTCTTCAAGAACCGCATGAACAACAGTGACTCGGGCAGGAAAGAGGGTTAAAGATCGCAGCGGGTGAGACTGGAGTGTGGGGTCCGGGGGGCTCCTCGCCTTCCTGTTCAGCTGCCCACAGCTCTGTTGACCTCAGAAATAGAAGAAACAGCCAGTTATGATGCCAGCAAAGCGGGTGCACTGGCCCAGCCCAGGAACTGCGGCTCCAGACGCGCTGACAGTGCAGACCACTGGTGAGTCCGAGGAGGGGACGGGGAGGTCAGCTTGTACTGGGCATTAGGAGCAAATCGGGGAGGGGTGTTTTGGGAAGAAGTTCTTCGGAGGAGAACGAGAGTTTGGGGTGTGGCTGTTTCTCAGGGGCTACAAGCAGGGGCTGCCGCGTTGTCGGTGGGGCAGGAGGGACCTGCAGCAGCAGGAGATGACATTCCTGTGCGAAGTCTGTTCTCACTGTGATGAAATTGTAGATTATAGGTGAGGTTCGGCGGGGCGAGGTCCGGAGCCCATGACCAAGAAAGAAATCTTGAGACATCTTTGGTGCAAAATGGTGGTTTATTAAAGCACCGGGACAGGATCGTGGGCAGGAAGAGCTGCTGCCCCGGGGTTGGGAGGGGTGGCAGGTTGTGCTCCGCGGAGGCAGGGGAGGTAAGGAAAAGGGAGGCTTCAGTGGAACTTTCATATGCTTAAAGAGGACCTAGGAGATACCAAAGGCCTTGCCATTGTCAAGGTCAGTTTGCCCTCTAGCAAGGCACTAACATGAAGATGGGTGGGAGATTCCTAAGGACCAGATGCCCCACCCAGGAGTGGGGGTGGGGGCAGGTTGAAGGGCGTCAGCCTTTGCTTTGTCCTCAGCTGCCTTTTGTTCCCTCATCAACAGGGACGTGGTGGGGGGGGGGAAGACCTCACCCGGTCTGCAGACCAGTCTACAGAGCGGGTGAGGTCTCACCCCATCTCCACATGTCACCCATACCTCTGTCCCCCCCGGAGCAGGTGACCAGCAGCTCCACGCCGCTCGTCAGAAGGCAGAGCTGGTGGATGCGGTTTGCGAAGATAAGAATCCATCATGAGCTCTGTGCCAATTTTCCTTCCGTTGGGGGCTGACTTGTCCGTAAAAATGTTGGTGCTCAGACACCGGCGTGGCCTTCCACTCGAGCCTGATCCCTCCTTCCGAGATGCCATAGCGCTTGCTCGGTGCCCGTGCAGCCCCGGGCCAGCGGATGGGAGGGGCTGCCCGGCTCTGAGTCTGCAGGGGCGTCTGCGTTCCCGAATGTGTCACTCAGGTCAGCTGTCGAGTTCCTATACTCATAGTCATGGGAGCAGTCGGTCCCCGAGTGCTTGCGCCACCGACTGGATTCCATGGGTTCGCGTTTTCCTTTCTGTCTTGGGACCCACTTAGAATCGGTCTCATCAAAGACCCTAGTTCTCCCTAAACTCTGCATTTCATCTGCCCTTGGGGGGTCTTTCCTTCCGTTTTCTGGAGCCGGGTAAGCCCCGGGGCGTGGGGGCCCTGTCTGCCACCTGCGCTCGGATCGGCTGCGGGTCTGTTGCACATTGTTTCCTCCCGTTGCCCGTGACATCCCTTCCTGGTTTCGTATCTGGTTGCCTCCTTATGGGGTGCTTCCGGCATCTGCCACCATCAAGAGGACGGTCCTGATGTCCAAGTGCATAAGGAAGGATCAGCCGGAGAGACCACACAGAGTCAGAAAAGCAAACGGAACGAATCCAGGAGAATGAGAATGACAACGTGTGTTCTCCGGCTGCATCTGCACCTGATTTGGCTGTTGACGCGCCTTCATGCACCCGCCGGAGTGGCTCAGGCTGCAAGGATGGGCGGAACTGAGCCGAGAAGGGTGGAAGAGGCTGCCGCCCTCACAAGCCTGCAATTCTAGGAAGTGGCTGGACCCGTCCTTCTGCAGCTGTGCGTGTGCCCACCCTGCGACCCGCCGTCCCTTCTCTCGCATTTGCTGGGGTGACTTGAACACTGAGCCCCCGTCTGCACGTGGACGTTCATGGAAGGGCAGGCGTAACTGCTCAGCACCAGAAGCAACACCAGAGGGGGCAGGTGTGTGGGGCCCAGACCGCAGGCTCTTGGACGGGCCGTCCACAGAACAGAGCACTGCTCTGCAAAGACAGGGAGGAATGGTTGTCACGCACAACGTGTTCGGCTCGCGAGCCATCATCTGAGTGAAAGAAGTGGTTTCTCCGTCGGTGCGCTCCTCCAAGCGAGACAAAGCCGTGGTGAAGGACAGCAGCCACTGGCTTCCGGGGGTCAGGCGTGCATGGGGTGGGGATAGAGACAGATGGGGAGCTTCACGGGGATGTAATTGTTCTGTGTCCTGACTGTGATGGTGGACCCTGCTCCAGTCTACCACGAGCTCTCGTGTTGACCAACAGAACGGTGTCCTTACACACCTGCAGGGACTCACGTGCACACCTGTCAGACCCAGTCTCCCCCACCGGCAGAGCAAACACTTTCAAGATAAGGTCGGACCCGTCACACCTGAATTCACTTTTCCCTGCCACCCACCAGACCTCTCCTCCGGGGCCTCGTCCCTCAGACTCTTTAGCCCCTGGGGCAGGGCCTTTGTCTACACTCCGGGGTCTCTCCTTCTTGTTCCCAGATTCTGTGAATCCATCAAATGTCAGAGTTTTCGTGACCAGCTGGCGGCTCCACGATCCTCTCCCGTTGTGTGGGTCGTGTTCTTTGTGCGTTTCACATGTACTTCTGCTGGGTCGTGGTGTGGGCGTCCCAGGGCAGTGAGCCCTTGAGGTCTAGCCACGGGCACCTGGTACACCGGCCAGTGCTGGGCCGACACAGAGCACGCGCTCCGTGAGTGTCCACGAGTGACTGCGTGGGCATGGGAGGACCTGGGACTCAGGAGATGCACGTGTGACGGGCCCCACGTCCAGAGCCAGAACTTTCTGGCCACAAACTGTGGTTGTTCCCTTTCCTCTGAACTGTTTATAATCATAATCAGACCAAAGAGAGCACTGTGAGTTGCCATGTGTGGAGGAAGGGCGGGTAAGTGGCACAGAGTGCCTGTCTGGGCTGCCCATCTGGTCCCACTTGGCCGGGTGCCCAGGAGGCCACTGTGGACTCCGTCTGTGGTGCCATTTGTGACCTGTGAAACCGCTCCAACTCATGCTCCATCTATCAGCCCCCTCGCTCCTGCTGGGCTGGCCTTCATGGTGACTTTGCGGAGTAACAGGAAGACAGGACTGGGGAGGGAGCCGCTGAGGGGTGTCCTCTGTGTGTCATGATGAGCTGTCTTGTCCAGCAACACCTGAGCTGCAGGGCTGCTGCTCCTTCCCAGCGAGGCAGCCATGGCGTCAACACACCTACTTCCTTGCTCTTTAGCTTGTTATCTCTTGAAATATTACCAGGGGCGGGTGCTTGCTCTTTCCCTCATACGGGTTTCCTCAACTAGTCCTCCTGGATGCGGGCCATGATTGCGTCCACTTTACAGGGAGGGGACTAAGGGGCAGATCCAGGACCATGTGAAGTGGAAATTCAAGTAGGGTGGACCCAAGATTATGTGATCAAAACCAGGTCCTACATGAGTCTCCAATCCCCTCCAGATAGTCACTTAGATTGGGGGTGAGGTCAGGGTTCCTGGAGAGTTTATCCCACACACACTGCTGAGGGAGGGTCCTACCTCCCTTTTGGGTCCTTCCGGAAGGTTTGCCTTGCTACAGCTCTGGTGCTCCCCCACCCCCGGAAGCAGCCTGCATGTCGCCTCCTCGGGGAACCTGCTATCCCGTGACCTAGTTCTTGTAGCAGACTACACCCTCTTTCATAGCTTTTATTATGGGAAGTAGAGAGCTACCGGATTACTCTTGGCCCAGATCAACACGAGCTACCATCATTACCACCATCACCACCATCATCACCACCACCATCATCATCACCGTCACCACTATGACCATCAGCACCATCATCACCACCACCACCATCACCATCATCACCACCACCATCATCACCATCACCGCCATCACCACCATCACCGCCATCATCATCACCATCATCACCATCACCACAATGACCATCACCACCATGACCATCACCACCATCACCACCATCACCGCCATCATCATCACCATCACCACCACCACCGCCATCACCGCCATCACCACCTTGATTCTCATCCTTACTGTCATCATCATTAGATTCATTTATACATTTTTCTCTTTCATCAGCAAATTTATGAGCATTTCATATACTCAAGTTCCACATTATATTGACTTATGTCCACTGGATTGTACAGGTAGTAATCACACATTTATTGTTTCCCAAATTGAGTTGAATTTTACTAAATGTGGTCCATTTATAAACTGGAATTTGCAAGGCTGTTGAATTGACAAGGACAATGGATTCAGCATTTGGACGTTGGCTCTGAAACTGTATTCAGTTGGGTCTCAGTGTTCTGTTGGACTGCTTGGTTTCTAGGGGATTAGTAATGTCTTCAAGACTTGACGGCATAAACCAGCTGTGAGCTGGGCTATTGTGGGGTTGTCCTGAAGGAGTCAGGGAAGGGGGGTGAGGTGTGTGGGCAGCTCAGGGGGTTCATTGAGACTTGGCAACTGGGTGATGTTTGGGGAGGAGTGAGCAAGGGACTTGTTGAAGGGTGGGCTGTCCACACAGCAGATTGAGGGCACTGGCAGTGGAGTCAGACAAGCCAGATGGGAGCCTGGGATACACTTCTGAACTTAGGGCATTCACTGAACTTCTCTAAGACTAAGTCTCCTTATTTGGAAAATGGAATAGTAGGAGCCCCTGACTTGTAGGTTCGTTGTGAGCTCTGGAGTGGGGTGTGGGCTGTGGAGCACACCCTGGGACGCTGGCAGGGTGCGTATCTGCCAGGGTGGTCTGGGCTGTGTTGCGGTAACAAGCGATTCCTGCCTCTCGATGGGTTCGTGCTTCAAAATGGTGTTTCTCACTCCACACGTTCAGCCAGAGGCCCTCTGGCTCTCTGGGCAGTTGCCTCTGTGTCTTGGGCCAGTGCTCCTGGATGTCTTGGCCCTAAGCACCCACACCAGTCTGTGCCTCTCGGGTTGCAGGGGTGAGGGAGCAGAGTACAGGAGCTGCTGTCATTGGCACACACGTGCTTGGGCCCTAGAGTGACATCTGTCACCTCTGCCCAGGATGCATCGGCCTGGAAGGTCACGTGGCCCCACCTGTCTGTGCGGGTTGGGGGGAGGCACAATCCTCCTTGAGCCCCAAGAAGTGGACTGAGCGTGAGGGCCGAGCAGCTTCCCTGCACCCCCCGGAGCAGCTCAGGTAGAAGCGCATGTGTTCTTGCTGTTTTGTTGCAGTGAACTTAGGAGAAGCTGGAAGATGTAATAACTTGGTTTCTGTTAAGGGACACCTGTCAAAGCAGCCTTCTCCAGGCAGCTGTGCCACCGTGTCCTGCTTCTGAAGCATGAAGAAGTGGGGGTGTGGGGGGTCGTGGTGCCGGATGTCAGGTCGAGGCCCTGTGAGTGGCTCTTGTCTGTGGGGAGTCAGGTCCTCAAAGTCTCCGAGCCACTGTCTGCATTTAGAATTTTGCTGGGTCCCACCTGATTTAAGATTTAAAAAAATCTTGATGAGAAGTGAAAGATGTCATTTAAAACGTACAAGTGCCTTTTAACCTCGAGGAGCAGAGACGCCAGACCATTCCCAATGCAGATTGTAACCGGATTTCCAGAAAGTCGGCAGGACGGCCCTACACAAGTAATTCAGACTGAGAAGGACACGATGGGCTTGGCAATGTAGACCTGTGTCTTCAGCTGTGTGAGTGATTGTGATTCAGTTAGAAGTAGGAAGGCTTCTTGGTTTTTTTTTTTTTCTTTTGGAGGGAGGCGTAGGCGAAAAATTATTTCTTGGTCCAACTGAAACATTGCACAGGGATGTGGCATGTGGGTCGCTCTCAAGGAGCTAGGAGGAGCTTGTAAGAGACACAGCGGGGACCCGAGGGAGACGCACCCCTGGGGTGGGGAGGGCCTCCTGAGACTGGGGCCCCTGGGGGTGGGAGGGGCGAGTGCCCGGAGACTGGCCCAGGTGGTGGTGGATGATCCTGAGGACAGGCCGAGTGGGGCCCCAGGAGCCACAGACCTTTTAGGAGGCTGGGATTTCCCTGGAGCTTGAAGGAGGAAGTTTGGGGGTGTCTCTGTGAGCCAGGAAGGGGCAGTTCACTCACTGCATCTTCTGTGCCTTGATTTCCCCTCCATCTACCCCCGGGACCTCATCGAGCGTTCAGCGAGAACTGGGCTCTGTTCTCTGGCGCTCGGGGCTGCATCATTTTAAGGCAGAAGCATCTTCCAGTCTCCCAGATGGGAAGACTGCAGGCTTCTGGAACGCTGTGCTGTTTGGTTAGGGGTCCAGCGCGGCTGACGGGCAGAGGGCGTCTTGCTGGGGACGGGCTGCACTGCACACTCTCTCCCCGAGGTGCGCTCTCCTCCCCACCCTGCCCATGTCCGACGTGTGGAAACACGTCACCCACTAACCTGGCGGCCTCGTCTGAGTGACAGTGATGCTGGGGTCTGCACAGAGGTGATTTGTCAGAACTCCGTGGGTGGAGGAGACAGTTGGGACAAGGACACAAGGAAATCTATTGTGAATTAACAGCGACAAATCCAGGCAGATGGGGAAAGTGAAAAGCTAATCAAAGTGCAGATCAAAGAAGTGGAAAATGAAGATCAGGACGTGAGGCTCTTGCCAGCGTCCTGGTGGTCGCCGTCTGCAGCTCCCCAGTTGCCTTTTGCACAATTTCGGCGGTGCTTTCTCCGTCAGCGAGACCCTGCCAGGGCCTTGTACCTCTTGCGGGAATCTGTTCTCAGCAGGGAGGCAGGCTGATTCACTCCGATGCCCCCACGTCCCCTGTAAACGCCGCGTCTTTGGGGGACAAGTGTGTCCCGGGCCACGCAGACTGGTGGTGGGGAAGGTGCGTCTGCGTTCAACACAGTGCTGGGCACGCGGTTAAAAGGGTCCCTCCCTTCGTGACTTAGAGCAATAGAAACGGAGACAAGTGGGCGTGAGTTCCTACCGTGTGAGTGGGGCTGGAGGGTGACCTGACCTGGGCTCCCACAGGCGTCACCAGGACTTACGGATTCCAGTTACAGTGCCCGTGAGAAAGCGATCCCTGTGCGTCCTGGGCAGCGGCAGCTCCCTGGCAGGCCATACGGGAACTGGAATCAGTCTCGCCGGTTCTGTGTGCTGTCCGGCAGCCGTGGGAGAGCCCAGAGCGGGGAGCTGCATGTACAGCTGGGCACAGCGGCAGGGAGCGGAGCCTGTACTTGTTGTCACTGTGGAGGTGGTGCTGACAGCCCAGGAGGCTGTGCACGGATGCATGGGATGGTCCCCAGCAAAGGAGCCACGTGGCCCAGATGTCCACAGCTCGGGGCCCACAGACCTTATCCTAGGATGACCATGTGTAGACACTGATGCCCTGAAGGTATGATCTGGGTTCGGATGCGCAAAGGCTGGCCCTCCCTCACCTCACCTCCCTCAGCCCCAACTCTGGCTGGGCCTGTGGGCTCCCTCAGCCCCTGCCAATGCGGCTGGCACCCTGGGGCCTCTCTGCACACCGTTCTTTCTGGAGGTCTGGGGGGGTCTGGCCTGCCTCCCACCATGGCCCTTCCTGCTCAGGGGTTCCAGGGAGGGGGTGTCCAGACCAGAGTTTGGAGCCAGTCTGCACGGCCAGCCCCAGCTAGCCAAGCAGGTGGCCCCCAGCGTAGCTGGCCAGCTGGCAGGCAGGCCTGAGGGGGCTGGGGCAGTTTCTGCCCCGCTCCGGGGCTCAGAACCAGGGCTCTCTTCATGCCCACACGTAAAACGAGGGCGTGATGAGTGAGCTGTTGGATTTCATACCATGGGGGCTCTTCAGGTTCAGGGAAAGGAGAGTGGGGAGTGTGGGAAGTCTCCTGCCATAGGATGTCCTGAGCAGGGGTCTGCCTGGAGGAGGACTGGCAGGGCAGAGCTGGAGATATTCAGAGAGGCGTGGGGGGAGCCTGTGAGAGGGCAAGGACTGCGCAGGCTGTCTTTACATCAGCACATGCACGTGGGCTGGCCACGTGCAGGCCCCCAGCAGAGGTCACAGGTCACATGGGACCCCAGACCTCTGTTACACTGTGTAGGCTTCTAGATGCATCTCACCAGCTCACTCACTGGACTGTTGTCTGAGAGGACTTCTCAGACAACCTCCCGCTAGGGCTGTGGCTGTCATGGCTTCCCTGTGGAAGAAACCATCCCCTGAGAGAAACCATTTCTCTCCATGGTTTTTTGTTTGTTTGTTTGTTTTTGTTTTTTAAGAATTTATTTAGTTATTTTTAGAAAGAGTGAGAGAACAAGAGAGCATAAGAGGCAGAGGGAGAGGATCTCAGACTCTATGCTTTGCGTAGCCCAACACAGGCTCCGTCCCATGACCCTGAGAGCACAACCTGAGCTGAAACCAGGAGTCGAGGCTCAGCCAACAGAGCCACCCAGGCTTCCCTCCATGCTTTTGAAGTCACCTTAATATTTGCATTCACTCTTAACGTTACTACACATCCTTGATTGATTGCTGCTTTGTTCTTCTTTGAAAATCAGAACTATTTTTTTTTGTTGCTTTTAATGCTATTTGCCCAAGATATGCCTTATAGTTCTCTTCTCTCTCTCTCTAGCCATATTAAATATACGCAGTCTATGCACATACGTACACACACGCTGTCCTCACTGTGCTTTCCCTAGGCCTGTAAACACCACATGGGTTGGATTGTTTTAACATGATTTGCTTGAGAGCCTCCACCTTTTAAAAAGCATATTTAACTTGCTTATATTTATTGGATCATTCATATAGCTGGACTAATAGCTCCCAACTTATTTGCACATTGTGCATACCAATCCTTCTCTTTGCTTCTTTTTTCTCTCTCTTTTCTTGATGTTACTCTGACTGACTTGACTTTCTTGGGAGGCGGTCTGGTTTTGTGGTTAAGGACAGACCCGGTTTGCATTCTAGCCTTACCTCCCACCAGCCCGGTGTTCTCGGGCAAGCAGCCTCATCTCCGGGTGACTCCAGTTCTCTCTCTGCACAATGGGATAATAATAGCACTTGACCCTAGTGTCCCAGTGGAGAGTAAGTGAATTAATGTCTGTGAAGTGTCTGCAGAGCACTATATAATAGTCCTTGTATTCAGTTTTTTCCTGTCAATTTGGTGCATTTTATGCATGTGTGGATATATATATAAGAATAAAAATCTCTTATACTCTTGCATTTTTAGCATATTTTTTATAATATGGTCTAGAATTATTCCATGTACGTATCTTCCTCCCGAATGTGACAAGGATGTCCACCTGCCTACCCTCCTTCCAGACCCACCCTGCACAGCCCCCAGGCTGTTGTCTGCAATTATTTGTCCAGTGTTGAGATCTCTGTCATTTACAAATACATCTGGGACGTATTTAACCACACAGACGGTCCAGGAAGAGTTGTGGATGATTCCTATCCATTATCTCTTAGAATATTGCCCCTCTGTGTCATCTCATCTCTGTCCTGCCCGTCCGAGCTTGTGGCCGCGAGCGGGACACACGGGGCATTTAGACAGAGTGGTCAGGAGGTGTCCTTTCTGCCAGGGATCCTTCCACCTGTCCCAGGCTCCAGGCACCAGTAAGGCAGCAGGGTGGCCCGATGTCTGCTCGTTCACATCCTGAATAAGAAGGGGGTAGGTGCTGTTTCCAGGCTGGGCGTCCTGGGGGAGCAGCAGTGGCTGTGGGAGCGTGGGGTGCTTCTCATCTACTAAGCTCCTGAAACCCCAGACGGGCTCCCCTTGATGCCCCGAGTAAGGGCGAGTGGATGCAGGGCAGGAGGGACCCCGCATAATGGAATGGACGCCTGGCTCTGACCCTAAAGTTACCTCTGGCTTCTTAAGCCATCTTTGCAAAAAGAAAAAAAAAAATAAGTTTCAGGAATGGGTTTTTAACTTTAATTTTTTTTAAGAAAGTAATTTTGTCTCAGGTTTATTATTTTCCTTGACACTTATTTTTCAGCTGGAAACCCAGCTCCCAGCTAAGATAAATTTCAACTACACACTGGAGTGGAATCCAATTTAGACGTTCCACTAACTCAGTAAACCTAATTAACTCGGTTCTGCCGTTTGAGTCCGTTTGCTGGGATGTGATGTTTCTGTTTGGTAAGCAGATAAGGAGATAAATAGGTCACTGTATTTATGACTGTTCATTATTCCTCTAATACGCACACTGGAGAGTGCTCGTCCTGATCACAATTAAAATGCTTTTATACCATTTTCGCAGTAATTGAGCGAACCCGGCAAGTTGTACTTTGATTCTCTCAGTTAAGTAATTGGCGATCACAAGCCATCATTGGTTAATAACACATTCAATCACGCGGTCTGCTGTGTATTTAAAAATAGCTCAGGGGTGCATTACGCGTGGACAGGAGAGCACGCACTCACTCGCCGTGGCTCCCGGAGGCCGTGGCGCCAAGTCTGGTGAGGATCCCGGCATCTCCGTGGTAGCCGTGCGCCGCTCTCGGGGACGACGCGGCGCCGGGCGTCTTGGCCGTTTGAACCGCTCGGGATACCAGTCTGACACGCAGGACGCAGGCAGGTGGCCTGGCGAGTCGGTGACCAGCCCGAGTCCCGATGGCAAGGCCCAGCTCAGATCTGGTGGGCCTGCGAACACTTCCTGCGAGGCGCTGGCCTTCTAGCGAGGGGCACAGCCCCGGGAGGGAGCCATCAGCGGGTGTCTGACCGGCTTCAGTTCCTCATCCCACCTCAGCTGCCTCGGAGGGGTCTGATGGTTGCAGAGTGGACACCTTCTCGCCCCCGAGGGTGGGAAGTGACCCGAACGGCTAGGATTCCCAGAGGCACGGGGAGCAGAGGGCATCCTGGCAAGTCATGTTCCTGGAGTCCCCCAGGGACCTTGGGGGGCAGCCCTTGCAGTGGGGGAGTCGGGGTCCTGCCAGAAGCAAGCAGTGGCCACGGGGAAGCTGCTGTGCCAGGCCCTCCCCCTGCCCCTGCCCAGGGCAGCCTGAGGGGTCTGAGGCCGGAACGCAAGTCCCAATTTGGATGCAAGAGTCATGGTAGAGGGCGGGGGAGGTGAGGAGCCCAGCCACCCATGGACTCTGCCCACTCAGGGTCCTGAGCCCCTTCCCCGAGTCGCGGTCACAAAGCCTGGGTCGTGCTCGGCTGTGGGCCTTGTTGCTGGACGTGATCCTCACGCTGGAGTGGGCCGGAGCGGGGCTTGCGGCTGTCAGATGGCCTACGGCACCCGGGGAGCCAACTCCAGTCCCGCAGGCATGTGGGCATGGAAGCAGCCGTGTCTGCCGCGTCCGCTGCCTGAATCTCAAAGCTGCTGGTGTGCCGGGATCTCATGGCTGTGCCCTCGCCTCCCTGGGGCTTGGTGGCACTTTGGGTCTGATGAGGCTTGAGGTTCGGGCAGGACAAGGAAGGGCTCTCGGCTTGGGATCCAGAGGGAGAAGTTTGGGGCAGAGCTGGCTTGGTGTTGGGCTGTGGGGTGGGGCCTGGTGACCTCGAGGCTCCTGTAGCTCTGGGCTGGGCCTGGGTCTGCATCTTTGGTTCCTCTTGTTTTCAGCCCCTTCTCTGCTCCCCACCAGGGTTACACTGCGGTGGCAGCTGTGACGGTGGCTAGTGCCCTGTGCAGGTGGATCGCTGCCCATTTCCATGCTAATGAGGTCTTAATGTGTCTCTGCAACAGATTCTGCAAGTCTGGGTGATGGGGGTGTCGAAAGCCTTGCTCATCTCTCAGGGAGGCATGGGGAAAGGGAGAGAAGATGGGGGGGGCAGAGAAGCAGCTGCCAGGGCAGCAGGAGGGGAGCTGGGGGCTCAGCGCCGAAGGCACTGCTGAGGGCGGGCAGGGCTGGCACTGAGTCCCCCCAGAGAAGGGCACCTCCCCTTCTCATGGGACGCCTTGTACACACTGCAGCCCCCAGGACACCAGGCTTGGCCTCGGACATTTAGGAGTGCTTCGCGATAGGCCTAAAGGTCAGGTCTGGCTGACGCAGGCAGGAGCCCCGGATGGCAGGAGAATGAGGCTCCTACCCCCGAGACGGCCGCGGGGTCTGCCTGTCCAAGGCATTCAGACGGCCATGGGGTCTGCCCGTCAACGGAGTCCAGACTGCCAGGGTCTGCCTGGCCATGGTGTCCAAGTTACCCTACATGCATGACAAGCCTCCCCAGCTCTTACTGCGATTCCTCGTCATCTGGGTGGGCCTGGCTGGGCTGGGTGGCCGAGTGTGGTCCTTCTCACTGCCCCTGATGTCCTGCAGGCTGGAGACGGGGCTCAGCCCTCCACTGAGGGGGTCCCAGCAGGTGAGCTCGGGCTCTTTTGCATGCTGGCTGCGTGGCTTCCAGAACATTCTGCATTTGCCCGAGATGCAAGCTCTCTGTGAGTGTCCGCCGGAGCCAAGGAGCCAAAGAGTGTCCGGACAGGCCGGAGGTGGGTCTGCTTCTTGCTGGGAGTGACTGCAGGCAGCCCGGTGCCTGGAGGCCTGGCGGGGAGGAGGAAGAGCCCAGCCCCGCTCTGTGGGGTCTGAGAGCCCCTCACGCCACCACCTGGAGGCCCTGGGCGGACAGCAGCCTCCCGGCCTCAGCTTCCCTGGCAGTAGACGGATATGAAAGCTTCTCGTGCAGCTCAGCCGAGGGAGAACGCGGGACGCTCATCATCTCGCCCGGAGCTCCGGAGCAGGGAACCATGCTTGTCTTCACAGGCACTGGTCTGAAAAGCTCACAATTATGGTCAGTTATCAAGAAGGGATTTGGCAAACTGGGGTAAACATTCAGCGTCATTGTTTTTTGCAAAGTCGATGTACATTTTTTGTAATAATTTAACTGCGCTAGAAAGCCACAAAGAGGGGCGCCTGGGTGGCTCAGTTGGTTGGGCGACTGCCTTCGGCTCAGGTCATGGTCCTGGAGTCCCGAGATGGAGATCGAGCCCTGCGTCGGGCTCCCTGCTCAGCAGGGAGTCTGCTTCTCCCTCTGACCTTCTCCCTCTCGTGCTCTCTCTCATTCTCTCCCTCTCAAATAAATAAATACAATCTTAAAGAAAGAAAGAAAGAAAGAAAGGAAGAAAGAAAGAAAGAAAGAAAGAAAGAGCAAGCCACACAGAACAGGGAGGCGAGCAGCCGGGCTCATGGTGAGTGGGGAGATGTTCTTCCTGGCAGTTGGGTGGCCGGCAGGCGGTTCAGCCGTACGCAGCATCTGCACTGGTGGGGAATCTCTGTGCAAGTGTCTTCGGGGAAACCTCCCTCCCGGGGCTCCTGTGGTCGGGGCCTGCTGCCCATCCCAGCGGCTCAGGGCTGGCCCTTCAGGAATGTAGCTTCTGGAATATGGGTCTCTTCCCGGCCCGGGTGCCCCCCTGTCACAAGGAAGCCCCTGGAAAGAGACGGGACACCATCGGCCCCCGGGGGAGATGGAGGGTTTTCTCCTGTCCTCAGTCCTACAGGAGGAGAGAGCCCCTGACCTGCTGGACCCGGGCCAGTCCTGGGACCCTCCCCGGCTCCTTCCCCGCAGGGGCCGACAGAGATGCACCAAGGGCTCTCGGCTTTCAGACCTGCCTGCTGGAAGCAGAAAGCTGAGTCCCAGCCAAGCATCCCGAGGATGGAGTGTCTCAGGGGCAGGATGGGTTTTCAGGATGCGGGTGAGGCAGACCCCCCCTCCTCCAACACATCCCTGGGTCAGAGTGTTCATGTTGGGGTCTGCTTTGGGGGATGCAGCCCGGGCCCTCAGCTGGAGCTTCTTCCAGGCCGTCCGCCAGGTTGGGGAAGTGCCGGACAAAAGTCGTTAGAAGAAGGAGCAAAGGCTGTGAATAAGAGAGGGGCAGAGATGCTTACAGGTCGAGTTATAATTTTAAAAGTCCCGTAGAATTGATGAATAAATAAAAATATGATATTTAATAATAGGATAAAATAGACAAACCTGTGTTTATTAAAAAAATCACATGAAAAATTAAGAGAGGAAATATCAGAAACTCTTTCCTAATGTATTTAAAATCATGGATTTCCAGGAAAATAGAAAAAGCCTGCCCCCTAAGGTCTCCAGGCCCCTTGCTTTGTACAGGATGGATTCCAACCTTCATGTCACTGAGGTTTTCCTGTTACCCAGTTTTTACAGACAAGGAAAGGTAAAATAATCTGCTTTTAGTTTTCCAGAAGTGGTGCGGCTGTGTGGGGCCTGGAAACAGATGGCACACTCCGTGAAACTCAGACCAGGATGAGGGCTGTCCGTCCACCACCAGCCAGCAGGGGCGTCCCTAGAAGGCCTTTATTTCCACCCAGCTCTCTGGAGATCTGCCCGAGCTCTGCCTGTGTCAGTGGGTTCAGTGTTGGTGGAACCTGGACACTCACGGGCCTGATGGGAGCATGTTGGGGTGGAGAGGGATGCCAGGAGCAGGAAGGGGACGATGGGGCAGACTGGTACAGCCCATGGCACTCATTTCTTGGAGAATCGCTCCTCTGCCCACAGAGGGACATGGGCCTCAGACCACGCCTTGCTGAGCGATCAAACTGTGTGCCCGTCTCACCCTCATGGACGTTTCGCAGGTGGTGGGTGGTTCCATCCTGGGACTTGGGCCCAGCATCGCCTTCATCGTAGACCTTCCTTGTCACCCCTAAGTAAAGTGCCATCATTCATTGAGTAACCGCTTGCTGAGCCTGAGATAAAACGGTAAAGCCTCAATCTCATATCTTTAAATGTCTCAATCTTGCCTGGATGTGGGGCTGTCATCTCTCATGAGCTACGAACGCTGTGACTTTGTTTCATTGTTTAATGAAGTTGTAAATGTCAAGACCGATTTCGTGTCTGGAGTGAAGGTTCTTTCTGCTTTATCAGACATCCCATTAAGAATTAATAGTTCGTTTAATTTTCCGTGTGTGGACTAGAAATAAGGCATTTCTTTTGCTTGCTTTCACAAACAAAACTATAAAACGTATTTTTCCCATATGTTCTTTGGTGTGTGGGGAGACACCGTGAGACCCAGGTCGGCATGCACTGAGTGGACGGTGCATCAGTCCCCTGTTGCCGTGAGGTTGCTGCGTAACAGGCGGGCCCAGTGCCTCTGTGGAGCACAGTAAGCATCATGTCAGCTTGTAACCACTGACCTCTGCTGGGGAGACTCTGTCCTAAGCTCAGCCTGGCCACTAGCCTGGGGGCGACCAAGGGCGAGGGCATGTGCCGGCCTTGGTGGGGTGACTGGTGTGCCGAGTGTCACCTCCTCCAGCTGAGGCCAGCCCAGGCACGTCTGCAAGATGCTGAGGGGTCGGCAATGCTGGCATCTAGGACTCGCGGATGTGCATGGAGCTCAGAAGGATGTACTGACCCCCGGTGAAACACGAGAGCGCGGCGGGGGTCCCAGAGTTGAAAGAAAAAAAGCCAGATGTTAGCTAGAAACTTGACAAAACATCAAAAAGGAGTAGGAAAAGAGGAGAGTTGAAAGTGAATAAAATAAGTAACAAGGAAGAAATAAAATTAAGCATATTAATGACATCTTAATGTGAATAGAATAAATTCTCCTCTAAGTGACAGAGAATGACAGATTGATTTAGAAAACAAAATTCAGCTCTGTGATTTATAAGAAACACTTAGAATAAGTGGCGTAGAGGTTGAATATAAATGAGTGACAATTTTAACTTCATACAAAGAAGAATTTAAACTTAAAGGCATTCAAGGGGAAAGTAGGTCATTATATAATGATAAATTGTCTAATTTATGAGATATTGAATTGAATAGGCATAAATTGCTAAGCAACAAATAGTATAACAAGTAAATATGTAGAGAAAAATAGAAAAGCCTGAATAACAAGAAAAAAAAAGCATTATGGGATATTTGAATGCATCTTTTTGGAATTAAACTTCTCTAGTAGAAAATAAAAAAGAATTTAGAGGACATGAATAATAAACAGTATAATGTAATTTATGTTCTTCAAATAGAAAGATCACTTTTGTAATATTGATTGGATATATAAAAAATGGATTGCACTTAATCACCAAGAAAACCTTAAAACGTTTACCAAGCAGGGATATTACAGGTTATTTAATTCGACATACAAACATGGTTAGGGATCAGGAAATCTACAATCATAATAAAATATGCCAACAGCTTCCAAAAGGAAGAAAAATACATTTAAGAAAATCTATAAATGATTCTTTTTTTTTAATAAAGATTTTATTTATTTATTTGACAGACAGAGATCACAAGTAGGCAGAGACACAGGAAGAGAGAGAGGGAAGCAGGCTCCCCGCTGAGCAGAGAGCCCGATGTGGGGCTCGATCCGAGGACCCTGAGATCCTGACCTGAGCCGAAGGCAGAGGCTTTAACCCACTGAGCCACCCAGGCACCTCTATAAATGATTCTTAATCAAAACTGTGGCAAACGGGATTCTACGAGGACCCAGATATATGGGGTCTGTGCAGTTCCCTCCCCTTGGGTGTGGGTAGAACTTATGAATCCAATGAGACCTCATTCCCATGATTATGTTCTTGGGCAAATGGGAGACTCTCTTGGTGGGCCTGACCTAATCAGGTGAGTCCTTTAAAGCAGAGTTTCCTTAGGCTGGAAGCAGAGAAGGAATGAGGGACACGTGGCTGCTGGCTGTGGAGAAGCAGCACCCACACTGTGACCGCTTGGGGACCCACGTGGAAGGAGTGGAGTTTTCTCTAGTAGCTGAGAGCCATCCTTGCCCAAGAGCTAGCAAGAACATGGGGGCCTTCATCACACAGCCAGAAAGGAGTGAGTCCTGCCGTCAGTCTGAGGAGCTTGGAAACACGTCCTTCCCCAGTCAAGCCCTGGATGAGGACACAGCCAGGAATGGTTTCAGCTGACGAGACCAGAGCAGGGGCTCAGTGTATCGGGCAGCCCATTTATGTGGTATGTGGTAACGTACACCACAGTCTGGCGGCTTTAATGGCCGACACTTACTATCTCTAAGTTCCTGAGCCTGGAAGTCCAAGATCCCTGTGCTGTCTAGGGGGTGTCCGGTGAGGTGTTTCTTCGTGGCTGGCAGACGGCCTTGCTTTCCTCTAAGTGCAGAGGGACTGGGTTGGAGTCTGGTGTCTTTTCTATAAGGTCGCCAGTGTGACTGGTCCCAGGCCCACTCATATTTAACCTTAATTACCTTTGTAAAGGCCCTTCATCCAAATACACTCACTTTGAGTTTAGAACTTCAACAGAGGAGTTTGGGGCGGGGGACACAATTCCATCCATAACACAAGCTAAGCCCAGGCCAGCCGTCTCTGACCCGTAAAACTTGAACATAACAGAATCTATGTTACAGGAAGCTACCAGATTTATGGTAATTTGTCACGCTGCAACAGGAAAATAATGCAGAAACCCTAGGCAAAGATATGTCTAGAACGAAGTGAGAGAAAAAACGAAGACTGTAAGAACGCCACGTCACTTCCTTTAGCACAGGGCCCCTGTCACTCTCGGTATGGTCTGGAGGCTTCAGCTAAGGTAATGACACAAACACTCGGCAATTAGCATAAATATTGGTGAAGCAAAGAAAAGACATCTTTTTACATAATGATCTAATTGTACAGCTAAGAAACCCAGAAAGATTATTTTACAAAATAAAAATTAAAAAAAAAAAAAACCTGACTGGAGTTAATTTAAAATTTTAGTAGAGGTTGCTGGATATAAGATAAATTTTCAGCGTCAGTGGATATTCTTTGCATTAGCAAGAAGCAGTAGGAAATAAAACCAGGACAACGTCTAGTTAAAATAAGAGCGGGTCTGGTATTAAAAACGTCTTTGGGAACAAATGGGAAACTGTCTCTGTCAGTTGGGGCTGCTGTAAGGGACGTCCTCGATTGGGAGGCTCAGATAACAGAAATTCATTTTCTCCTGGTTCTGGAGGCTGGAAGTCCCAGACAGAGGTGGGCAGGGTCAGGCTCTGCTGAGGCCCCTCTGGTTCTCCTCGCAAGGACTTCCTGGGGTGACCAGCAAGAGGGAGACCCTGTGGTTCCTGCTGTTTTTTGCAAGGACCCTCTTCCCCCCACGAGGACCCTGGCCTGAGTCCTCACCGGCACGGCCACCTCCCGAGATGCTGCTCCTGCAAACATGTCCCGCTGGGCACTAGCGCCTGAACGTATGGGTTTGCGGGGATGCCCTCGGCCACGGCAGATGGGACCCCTTGTTCTTGGCCAGAAAATCCTAACGAGAACAAACAAGTCGATTCTCCCAAAACTAATACATGAATTCCAGGCAGGATGAAAGCCCCAGCTGACTCTTGGTGAAGGTCAGACAGAATGACCTTGAAGCCCACAGGGTGAGATTAAGGCCTCAGAACAGCCAAGAAAATTAGAGAGAAAACCAGTGGAGAGATGTTACATCTTGGGGCCCTCAGTCTTGCAGATGCCGTGGTAGGAACCGGTGGGTTAGCGTCCCGGAATGGGTCCTGGTTCACGGGGCGGGGTCGGGGGACACATGAGGAGGGCCGTGACTCTGGCACACGTGTGAGGCGGGACTACGTCCCGGGAGCGCAGCACCTCGGATCCCTGCTGCGTGAGCACAGGGGCAGGGGCCTGCGTGTCCCTTTGGTAACAAACGGCTGCGAGAGCCGTCTGAGCCGAGCTGGGGACCGTGACGCGGCAGCTGCATCTCACACTGCGGATTCTTCTAGAAAACGCCCGAAGTGCGGCCTCTGAGACAGCCAGCGGGAGGGCTGCGCTTCTCTCAGTCGCGGGGGACGCTCCACCGAACCGTGTACAGCTTTTGTGATTTCCCAGCTCGACAGAAGGGGAGACATTTATGGAAGCGTCTGTGGACTGTACGCGTTTAAAGACCTATTAACGGCAAGTGTATTAGCGTTTAAACTCGCTCCTCACCCGTCCCCCCAGATGTGCGGACCGGAGGAGGCGGCGGGTGCAGGCTGGGGGTGGGGGGCGCGGGCTTGCGGGGAGAGGCAGCCCGTGCCCTTGGCCGGGCGCGCTGCGGCGTGGAGGGAGGGAGGAGAGTGGTGTGTCTCCAGGTGTGTCACCTGCCGGGGTCTGCGCTGCTTTCGGAGGGGCTCACTGGCGTGTCCGTGCGTCGATGCCGTCCGCCTGGTCCAGACGCTGCCCTGGTCCTGGCTGGCCACCGAGCTCTCCCGGTGCATGTGCACGCCATGCTTGCTGGCGTGCTGGGAGAAGCGACCGCGAGGCTTTGTCCCCTCGCCCTGGCATCCCTCCCCTTCCCTCCTCAGGCTCCTGGTTTCTCCGGCCCGTCTCAGGAACGTTGTCTGTCTTCACCATATCTGTCTGTCCTTCCCCAGGAGGCTGAGGACAGCTTTGTGGCCGGCTGGCCCCCAGACCCTTCCTTCACTCCGCGTGGCTCCGTCTCTCCTGGCCTCCCTGGGCTCCCACACCACCTGTGGGCGTGTCTCCCTGACCCCCACCTCGCCATCCCTGCACCCGGCTCCGAGCTCTCTGCAGCACCCGGCTCCCACCTCTGGGCGTCTGTCCTGGGGAGGCCAGCAAGGACCACCCACCACCCTCCTTTGCAGACAGGCTCCCGTCTCCCGCTCCATCCCTCCACCGGCCTCTTGCTGCAGACCCCGGCTGTGTCCCCAGCAATGCCCAGAGCATCCATGACCTGGCGGTATCTGCTTCCCCTCCCGGATGACTCCGTCGTTCCTTTGCGAGCAGAGTCCCGGACGGGTTGGGAGGCTCAGGCGCGGCTGGAGGGTGCGGAGAGCAGGAACCAGAGAAGCAGTAGCCGGTGCAGCTCCCTGCTGAGAGTGAGCCGCTGTCCTCCACGGGGGCATGCCAGGGGCTCGGGACAGCTAGCCTGGATGCACGTCCTGGAAGGGGACTGCCTAGGGTGGCGGGGGGATTGACCGCACCTGCCGTGACCCTCCCTTCGCGATGGGCACGTCAGCACAGGCCGCGTTCACCTTCCGTGGTGCGGGAAGGCTAAGGACCCATGAACAGACAACCGGACCCGCCGGGGCAGCGGGACAGCCGTCCGTCCTCACACCTCAGTGTGCTTCAGAGCCACGGGTCACCTCGGGGCACTGCCTGGCTCACGGCCCCGTCTGGGAGCCGTCCAAGGGGCTGCAGGCTAAGGAACATTTCAGAGGTTCTGGGCTGGGGGCCTTGGGCCACGAGCGGCAAATGGAGGCAAGGAGGGAACTAGAGAGCAATGTGGGTTTGTAGGCACGTGGCACTCGACACAAGCCATCCTGCGGGGTGGGGTATGTGTCGGCCCCAGCAACCCAGCGAGAGGGCTTTTTCTCTGGGCAGAGATGGTCCCAGCTCTCACCGAGCTCTCGGGGTCCCTGGATCTCCCCGGGGCCTGAGTGACGTGGACGAAGACCCCCGGCTCCCGTGTGCCAGGCAAGACTCTGGCGATCGGGGCCTGCCACACCTGGCCCGGAGTTCCTGCAGCTCAGCCTCCCTCCCCAGAAGGCGCGGGACCCCCGGGAGAGGACTGCGTCCGGCCCCAGCTCCCGTCATCGCTCAGGGTCCCCCGTCATCCGTCCCCGGGTCTGGCTCTCTCCACCTGCCCAGACCCAGCATCTTCCGCCGTATGACATATGCTTGTCGGGGCTCTGTGCTCCCCGGGGCAGGCGCCAGCCCACAGGGCAGGGGAGGCCGCACACAGGCAGACGGGGAGGGGACTGTCCATGGACACAGGCTCCCCTGGAGCTCCGTGGACCAGGGACACCCGGAGGCGCCCCCCTGCCCCGGGGAGGAGTCAGCCCGTGTTCCTGTGGGTGGCAGGTGGGGTCCTGGTGCTGGGGTCGGGCTGGCCAGGAGTCACCAGTAGGTCTTGGGCTTCCAGAGCAAGGCCTGGCTGATTAGTAAGATTCGGATCTGGTTTTCCTTCTGATCATCTATTTTTTTTCTGCACAAATCCTTGAATGACATGTAGATAAATTCTTGAAATTATTAGTGTTCCCCTTGAGACGAGATTTCTTCGTCTTACCTATTTAACTAATTTATTAGTTACAATTACAACTCAAAATGGCACCAACTGTGGCATCATCAAAAACTACATTTCAATTATTCATTGAGACTTTAATTAAGAAGGCCCACTAAATTAATAAAAGCCTCGGAACGAGAGTAATGAAAAGGACACGGAGAGTCTCGACCGGCTTCCCTCCCGTGGTAGACACTAAGCTCCCATCCACAGGCTGCCGTGTGGGCTCCTCCTTGAGCACAGCGTGGACAGCTCAGCGGCTCTGCTGGCCGTGGACACGCTCTCCTGGAGCACGTGACCCGTGGCGTCCCCCACCTGCCCAAGGAGGACAGAGGCCTGAGCTCCCTGCAGCCGGGCGGCAGGAACCTGTGGGATGGAGTGGGACCCAGTGCAGCCTGGGGCCCGGAGGGGGCTTTGCTGACATGCGCTGGACTAGGCCACTGTCCCCATTTCTCGGCCCTGGGGAAAGGCAGTTTCCAGAAAGCTCCATGCCCAGAAATCACCTGCAGAGCCCAGGTGTCGGGGTGGCAGGGTGGTGCCGACATTGGGGCCCACAGGACCTCACCTTTCAGGACTGGGCCCAGGGTTCCCTGCTTGTGGGACTCCCCACCGGGCCACCTCCTGTCTCTCAAGTGCTTGGCCTCAAAGCTGGTGAGAAAACAAGCTGGAAGGAGAGGCGGGAGCCGGCAGCAGAGGCGGGAGCAGGAAGGAGATTTCTGAGCAGGGGAGGCCCGTGCTGACCGCAGGGAAGGTGCGGGCCCCCTCCACTGCTGGCGCTACTTGTCTGACATCCCCGATCGTGCCGGGTCATTGAATCTGTGGGCCCTGAGCTCCCGTGGGAGGCGCGTGTGGTTTACTATTCCCGCTGCGGCCTGTGCGGTGCTCGTTGCTCCCTTGTTTCCCAGCCCCGTGTGACCCGCCGAGTGAGCAGGACAGACGGTGGGGTGTGGACATAAGCCCTGGCCCCGAGCGGCCCTCATGGTGTGGCTCGGGGGTGCAGGGGCCCGTGGGGGATGGAGTAGGAGGGCGTCAGCAGAGCGTGGCGCAGGAGAGGGGCCGAGGCAGGGATGGAGTGAGCCCACGCGGTGGAGGCCCCCACAGGCCAGGACGCGTGCGCGGGACTGTTGAGCCGTTGGCGTTCACCGGGGGGCGGGCACAGGGGAGGTCCTGGGGGCAGAGGTGCAGGACGGCCAGCAGGGCCCAGTGTGTCCGGGGGACTCGCCCACGTGGCAGGGGCTGCTTTCCAAGGTGGCACGCCCCAGGGCACCGGTGTGCCCACCCATCGCCCCCATGTGTCTGCGGCTGTCAGAGGATCGGCTCTTTCCCTCCGCATTATCTCACGGTAGAGATTCACGGCACGGGTTGTGAGGAGCCGAGCGCAGTCGTGACTGCTGGACACAGGACGTGGAGGTGCTGGATGTCCTTGGACCCTTGCGGTGCTGAGGCTGAGGGCAGGTGCACCAGGCAGCGGCTCAGGAACCTTCCCGCAGAAGTGGGTGCACACACACTCCTGCTGCCAACGGAGGGCTCTGGCCGGGGGTGCTGGGCCCTAGAGCCGGAGAGAGGGTGGCCCCCACGACAGTCCTGGCAGCATCGCTGGGCCAGCTCACGGGCTGACTGGGGCTGTGGATCTGGGTGAAGCAGGTGCAGTGGGGCTGTGGTGTTTGGAGTGATTTGAGGGGCCCTGGAGAGTAGAGAGTGGAGGGCTCTCCCAGCAAGTGTCCCGCTGGAACCCACTGGGCACCCGTCCCGGGTCTTGGTTCCCGGGAAACACAGGAGGGGAGACGAGGCCCCCGGGGCTACGAGGCAGGGTGGGGAGTTCGTGTGAGTACAGCTCATGCTTCCTGAGTGATTTACGGGATGTTCTGGGCGTGTGACAGGTGCAGTGATAAATGGGATGTGTGTGCGTTCGGTCCTAACGGAGAGGCGTCCCGTCCTGCCCCAGAAGAAATGAGCACATGCACCCATCCGCCCCGTGACCCGCCCCACCACTAACGACCCTCACCCAAGGTCAGGCCTGGGAAGAGGGGCGTGGCCCACTCCAAGTGACCTCTTCCCATCCCCCACCGGACCCAGGGTAGGCACGATGCGGGTCGTGGTTTCTAGGAGTTTCATGCCACTGGAGGGGACGTGGGACCCCGAGGGTGCCAGGAGGGCAGGAGGCTCCCGGGCATCGTTTCTAGGCTGTACCGAGAGATCTTGAGAAATTGGAGAACAAAGCATGGATGTGGGATTAATGCATCGCCCGTCTGGGCTCGTCGGAATGTCACGGGAGCCGGCTGCCGGCCAGTAACGCGTCTCATGTGGTGGCGTTCACTTCACTGCCCTAACCTGGGGACTCTGGCCCCGCAGCCGACGCACTACAGCTAATTATTTATTAGTAAAACAGGACGTGAGACAATAGGAGCAGCGTCCACCATCCAAAAATACTCGGAAAGGCTACGACTGGACACCTCCTAACATGTGTGCAGAAGAATGAAACCCGTGCAGGTCTTCGGGGGGCGATCTCTTCATCAGGAGGCACCAGAGACGAGTGTGGAAGGTTTTATCAGCATCTGCCTAGATTGTCCCCAGCAGCCACACACACTTCAGCTGTCGCCGTGGTCCCCTTTACCACAGGAAGGTGAAGGGGTCGTGCCAGCTGATGCGGGGCTGAGACAGGTGCACACAAAGTTTCCCTCTCCCTCCGTTTGTTGCTCTCTCAGACACACGCGCGCACACCCAAGCACACGGCACACACGCACACATGCATGTGCACACATCCCACACCCGCTGACCCCCTGTTATCCAGGGACAGTCCAGAACAATTCTGTCCTTGGATCTCCCCTACGAGGTTCCGGGTCGGGGTTTCTTCTGCCTCCCGCCGGCCCCTGCAGTGAGAACAGCCTCTTGTTCGAGAAGCAGCACACATGGTCACCACGCAGGTGAGATCATCAGGGACACCCTCTAACAACATCAATTTAAACCCAAAGACGTGTCATCCAGACACGAGCTATAATCTTTCTGCCACTCTCTGATGCTCATGGATCTGAGGTCAGTGCCTGGCGGACACTCCCCCATGAGAAAACTATTTCTTCTTCTAGAGCATTCTTCAAATATTTAAAGGACTTTTTCAAGTGTCTTCTTAATCTTTTTTCTTTTTTTTTCCCTGAGCAGGGCAGACCCGGCCCCATCAATACTTCCCTCAGGAGCCACAGACCCAGGTGCTCCGACTTGCTCAGAGCTTAGCGAACGCTACTGAGTGTGCTGGGGAAGCTCCAGTGAGCGAACAGCGAGATCCTCGCCCTGTGTGCGCTCCGCCCTGCAGGCGTGCGGGCTCCTGGTGCTCCCCACGCCGCTGTGCACCTGCCGTGGTACGCGCGTGTATGGCTGTGCCGTGGTGCGCCCGTGGACGGCTGCGCTGTGGTCCCAGTAGAATGTGTCACTTCCCCACCCTGACTTTTAAATGTTTGTTAGCAGCTCACACTTACCAGAGTCTTTCTGCTCCTCTCTGGGCATCATGATGCTTGTGTTTAAAGCAGACCTGTTAGATTTTTTTTTTTTTTGTATTTTTAAAGGTTCCTTGTTGATATAAATGAACTAATGCAAAAGGATACACTCTTCAAGCTCTTGTGCGTTCTTCTCCAGCTTGGGATCAGAGAAGCATGAATAGAGCTAAGGGAGAGTAGACTCCGTCCAACCCTATGCCCTCATTTCATAAGGAGCAATTGGACGTGCGAGGCACGAAAGCATTTTATTCATCCATCCATTCGCTCATTGCAATAATTTTATTTTTGTTGTAGACAACTTCTATCCTGTTAATTCTTTTATTGAATAGCATACCTTTAATGACCAATCATGTTCTCTGACTCCTGATTCTTTGTCTCTGCTCAGCCTCCTCATAGATCCACTAATTCCTTATTTTATTCAACAAAATATTTTAACATTTTATTATAAAAGAAAATAAATAAAAGATTTCAAAGATTAGAAAGAATCAAATTATAAACACCAGTGTATACACCACCCTTATTAAAAAAATTGTGCTGATATTTCTTCAAAGATTTATCTCAAATATTTTAAAGCACATTCTGGATATCATGTCATTTCAAAAAAACAGTTCATTAGGCATCTTTACTTAAAAGGATACACATGCATATAAACGATATCTACCTATCATTCTCTCTATCT